>JAQQSU010020129.1:0-10110 GCA_028627135.1 Pseudochirops cupreus | reverse complement strand
GGAATACCACTGTGCTATAAGAAATGAGGAGCAGATGGACTTCATATTTACCTGGAGAGGCTTATATGAACTGATGCTAAGTGAGAAGAACAGAACCAGGAGAAATTTGTACACAATTACAGATACAACGTATGTGTGATGACCAACTTTGATAAACTGGACTCTTCTCAGCAACGCAAGGTTATAAGACAACTCTAAAAGGCTCAGGATGGAAGGAGATGTCTACATTTAGAGAAAGATCTAGAAAGAACAGAGTTTAAATGCAGACTGAAGCAAACTACATGCTCTCTTTCTTTTTCATGTTTGGTTTTGTTTCCTCTTTCCCACTCTTCATTCCATCGGTTACAATCCTTCTTTACAACCAGACTAACGTCTAATATGAAAGTATTTGTAGATCCTGTACTTGATTGCATGCTACCATGGGTGGAGGAGGGAGAGAGGGAGAAAATTTGAAACTCAAGGGATTGTGGAACTGAATCTTGTAAACTAAAAGTAAATAAACAAATCAATTTTTAAAAAATTAATAAAAAAATAAAAACAGTTTAGGTGTGAAGAGGAAGATAAAAGAAATGATCTTTTCTTCCCAAACAAAAAAAAATGTTGTTGACCTGAAGAAACCTCAAAAACCCCTCAAATAATTAGAGCCAGTACTTTTATCTCTTTATTTATTTGTTACAAAGATGGATCACTGGGTACGGGAGAAGAAAGGAAATTTTCAGAAATAAAGGTGATATAAAAACAAAAGACATCAATAAGATTAAAACTTTAAATAAAAAAGTAGACATACTTTTGGCATTGAAAATACAGAATAATAGAAATATGGTTGCAGAATTTCCAACACCAAAAGCATCACTGTGTATGTGTATCTAGATACACATATAAATACATATACACATATATGTGGTGTTCTCTGCATATTAAGAATGGTCAAGGAAGATCTGGGCAAGCCTATAAAAGCAGCTCTGCTAAGTGTGTTCTTCCACAGGGAACAAAATTAAATGAGGAGGAAGAAAGCAGTCTCAAAACTGCCTGAAAAGACTAGGCTTTCACTTGTGGAATGCAAATGAAGAAAGTCCTCTTAAGAGACATTATGGAATTATTCCCTTCCTTGTGGGCAACTATTTCAGAGGTAGGCCTATATATGCATTCTTTTGACTAATAAAAGCTATTTTTGAATAAGTATCTCATTTTGATACTTTATACTTCAAATTGCTACATGTAGAATTTTTAACAGCTATAGCCATATGGTTGTTTTCACGATTTGCCTACAAGATACCCAATGTTACCAACTCAAAATGCACAAAATCACAAGCATTTATGCACCTTCTATGTAGGAGGCACTGTGCTAGGTGCTTGAGATGCAGACCCAAAAGCAAAAGAGTTTATATTCTATTAAAACCACAAGATACAAACAAAAAAATAAAAAGCATTCTGAAATCTATCTCCAAGATGAAACCCAAGATTTTTAAATCCTTTATTAACTGTTTGCAATATGTAAATATTCTAACCTTTGCTTTTTGCAATATCTCTGTAGAACATCTTATATCAATGTTTAATTGGGATTCTGAGCAATTTGAACACCTGAGCTGGTGCTTAATTTAGTCTACCTCTGTTAGAGGAAGCCAGAACATCAAATGCAAAATGTAGTAAAAAGTTAGAACAAAGATAAATAACCTTACAGCAGATATTAGGTCATACTGTGTCATCCATTATCGTGATTCAATTTTACAATGAAATGCGAAATTGCAAAAAATTCCAGTAAGCATTTTGTTCTCCCTTTGTAATGCATCTGTAAGAATGATTGAAATGTCAGAAAAACAGAAGAGGTTCAGATACTGTAATTCTGATCAATAAAAGCTGATGTTAATGGTTCAGAGTAGCAAATATTCACAAAGCGTCCAAATTAACCTTATAGAGGACATAGCCACCAATGGTCAATGATAGCTCCAGGAAGGAATAACATTTACCAAGATTATTAATTTTTAACTTGTTAGACATTAACTATTCATTTGGAAGTAGCTGGTAGTCCAGTTTTTTCTTCTAGGGATGAGGATACTGATAAGGGAGGGATGAAAAGCTCAAAAGGTTTATGTATACTGGAACAAGTGGGTATACCAAAATTAGACTGGATGTCATAATCTCTAAAGTTTCTTTCCATTCTAACAAACAAAAGAATATGAGCTATAAAACCGATGTGGACAGCTTAAAGGTTACTTAGGATAATGGGAGAATCTTGTGGTCAGTTTCCCCATGCTCCGCCCTCTTGATACTCGGCCCTCCTGATACTCCCCCTAAGAACTCTACTTAGAAAACAAGTTCATGATAGGAGACTAGCCTCTTTTGGCCCCACCCACTGGCAACCTTCCATCTCTTAAATTCAACAGTTAACAGATCACTTAAATGTCATTTCGTAACAGACATAATGTTGTTTAAATTAAAGTATTATTACAGCTAAAATCAGATAAAAGTTGTATTAAAAAAACACAATTTCAATCTTCAGCTGACATAATCAGACTCAAAGGTGAAGATATTCTATGCTTCCAGGGTAGAGCCTAATCTTCCTGCACTTGCCCCTGATGCACCCATGCTGGAGGAAGAAAATAGTTCAGGTTTGCTGTCTTCATAAACCATATGTCTCCCAATATAATAGGGGGAAGAAAATAACTCAGTTATTATTCACAGCAAGGTGGAAACGTAGGGCTTGGGGATATTGCATAAATTTTGCTGATTCTCTTAGATGCAACTACCAAGTGAACATGACCTTAATACTTGTTCATCTTTAGATCTTTCACCATGGTCCTGGCAACTTCAGCCATTCTTGGCATACTGCCATCTTAAGCCTTCCTGGCACAAAAAGCTAAGTCTCACATCTGGGTCTGTCCTACAAAGAGAGTTCATTTCTAAGACTGTGGCAACCTGCTTCTTCTGTTACATCTGTCCAATCAACTAATCACAGCTACATTGGTACTGAAGTCGTATCAGAAATTATTACTTGAAGAATATCACTCAGATCCTTTCCATCCCTGCTGCAGGCAATTAAGACTGAACACACACTCCCTTTAAAAAGGTTATGTGACCTTAATATAGGATTCACTGATGGGAGACTGCTACTTACATGTTCAATTCTTGTCCCCTTCCTACCATAAATTTACCATAGAAGGTCTGATCTACTTGTTTTATTTTGGGGTTTTTTTGGGGGGAGGAGGGAATTCCTCAATTTCTTGTCATATTGAGTATATCAACAGAATATGCAATGAAGATGTCAATCAGTAATACCTCATTTTCATCACCTAACTAGTCCAACTTTTCTTTCACTCATACATTTAACCGAGGCTATCCTTTTACTCCATTTACCCTTCTTAATTTCTTTTACATGACAATGAGTCTCTCTCCACAGACCGTGGAGGTGATTCTCAATTTCAATTCTTCAGGGACATGCAAATATATACCACACTACAGGAATAATACTGCTATTAAAAATGAGCTACATGCCCTATAAAGGTAAAAAAAATCACATAACAGAATGCAGAGAAACAACATTCATAATAGAAAATCTTTTAAATAGATGCCTAACCTCAAAGTTAGCAGATTTTTTAAAAAAAAAGAAGTTTCACTAATTTATTAAAGGATCTGGTTTTATTTTCTCTTCTAGTTCAGTGTCCAGGATAAACTAATCAAGATAAAGGCACAATTATAATCCTAATTGTCAGAGTATGATTTTTTTTAAAAATTTATTTATTTCATCAAATATTTTCCAATTACATGTACATTTTTAAAACATTTTTAAACTTCTGATTTCCAAATTCTCTCCCTCCTTCCTGCCCCTTTCCCCTCTTTGAGAAGGCAAGCATTTTTAATACTGATTATCCATGTGAAATCAGACATTTACATAAAATATATACAAAATAAATACAAAATAATTTGAAAGGGAGACCACTAGAAGCTGAAGAAGCAAGAAGGTGTTCATACAGGAAATGGCACTTGAGCTGAAGCTTTGGAAGAAGCTAGGAAATCTAAGAAACAGAGAGAGGAGAAGGTGCATTCCAGACCTGTGGAAAGACAGCCTGTGCAAAGGCAAAGTGATGAGAAATGCATTATCTTATATGAGAAACAGAAAGTAAGTCAGTTTGGCTTAGATACAGGATACATAAAGGGGGAGTAATGTAAGCCTAGAAAGATAAGCAGATGCCAAATTGTGAAGGGCTTTAAATGCCAAACAGAAATTTGTGTTTTATCCTGGAGCAAGTGAGAGTCATCATCGGGGCTTTTTGAATAGGGGAGTTACATGGAAAGATCTATGCTATAGGACTTTTGACAGCTACATGGAAAATGGAATGGAGAGGCAGGAAGACCCATTAAGAGGTTATTGCAACATAAAAAAATAAAGGGAAAAATGACTAAATGACATGAACACTGGAGGCTACACCAGGAAAAAATCAAAGGAAAGACTGGGTAATCATATAGTTTTCACAACTTCAGGTAAGGGTTGAATTCTTAATCAAGTGTGATGAAGAGATTACAAAAGACAAAACAAATTATTTAAAGAACAAAATAAATGCAGCTAGGATATATAGATAAACCATTAATTATGAAAAGAATTTGCAACAAACGTCTCTGATAAGGGTCTGTTATCTATGATAAATAGAAAACTGCTATAACAACTAAAAGGAAGAGCCATTCCTTAATGGACAAGTCGTCAAAGATATGAAGAAACAGTTCTCAAAAGAGAAAGTGTTAAGTATTTTAAAATTTTTCCTTCTTAAAAACATGAACGTGACAAATACCAATCAATGATTGTTTCCCTATACAAAGAACAGAAAAAGACTTTCTATAAAGCCGTATCTCCGCCATACTTTTTTGGAAGGCACATGTCAAATTCAACAAAGTATCTCCAGTATTGCCCTTCCTGTCTGTGTTTCCCTTCAGAACTTCCTCAACTCTTCTCTGTTTATTTTAATGATTTCTCTACCTCAGTCTCTTTTTGTTTTTATTAATATTACTCCTCCAAGCCTCCACCACCTCCAAATAAAAGACCTTCTTTTAATAAATAAATATAGTCACACAAAACAAATACATACATTGGCTATGTCTAAAAACATGTTACCTCCTTCTGTATACCTACCTCTGTATACCTATTACCTCTCTGCCACAAGGTGGGAAGCATTTATCAGTCTTTCGGAATCATGACTGCTCCTAACGACCACCAGAGATCTCAAGTCTTTTACAGACTAGTGTTCCATTGTGATGTTCCAGTTGATATAAAAAAAGTTCTGATTCATCTTGCTTCAATCTGCATCAGTTCATACACGTGTCCTCTTAGGTTTCTCTGAATCCATTAAGTTCATAATTTCTTACCACGAATTATATAATTTATTCAACTATTCTCCAACTTAAAAAGTACTATCTGTAATTTTTGTATTTATGTCCTTTCAATATTTCTGGGATATATACCTAGTAGTGGTACCACTGGATCAAAGGTATGTACAATAGATTAAGTTCTATACTACTGTGAATAACCAATTCACAGTTTCACTAATAGTGCTTTTAGCATGCTTGTCCTACCACAGCCACACTAACCATGGTCATTTTCATTTTTTGTTGTTTTTGCAATCTAGAGTTATGTGATGGAGCCTCAGACTTATTTTAATTTCCATTTCTCTTTTTATTAGTGATGTGGAACACTTTCCCCTATAGTTGTTGGTAGCCTACCTTTCTTATTTTTAGAAATGCCAGGAAGTACAATTCACAAAGACTTTAAGACAGTTCTGCAGACCTCTATGTAAAGTGATTTTTATTTAATGCAGATGTGAGAAGGGAAGGGAGCGAGGCAGGAAGAGGGCAGCAAGCTGGGAACAGATTGATGGAAGACAGACCTGTGGGTAGGCAGATAAAGCAAAGCAAAGGCAGGGAACCTGCAGCCTCAAGTCCTCGTGTGGCCCTCTAGGTTCTCAAGTGTGGTGGGCTTGTTCTATGAAGTTTAGATTCAGACAGAGGGCCACACTCAAGGGCCTAAAGGGCCACATGTGGCTTCAAGGCATAAGGTTCCCCACCCCTGGTCTAAGAGCTAGAGGCCTCAAGCCAAACCCCCAATCTGCACCAGCAGGAGTGCCCTAACTTTTGTTATGCTTTCACTTGGAGGGTTATTTTGTTTGTCTGGGGCTTTTTTTGGGGGGGGGGAATGGGGTAGGGTGTGGGAGGCTATGAAGCACCAAGCTAAGAGGCAGAAATGGAGAGAGAGCATATAGTACTATACAGTACAGTTAACATAGGTTGGCTTTTTTTTTTAATATGCATCTCTTTCAGAATTCTTTATATAAAATCAAATTTGCATAGCATTAGGTAAAGCAAGAACTGTCTGTATAGACTATTACTCAAGGAGTTCCAATGAGGAAAGGAGGAGATAAATTTTTGAAGTGGTAGGGTCTAGTGAAGGTTGTTTAAGGCTGGGGAGACTTAGGCATGTTTGCAAAAAAAAAAAAAAAGATCTGGTAGAGAGGGAGAGACTGAAGATTCCCAAGGTGATCGATAATGCAATCTGTTAGAGAAGAGGAGAAGGTATGGATTAAGGGTCCACGAAAAGGGGTTGGCCTTGGTAGAAAAATCATTTCTTTGTCAGGGAAAAACAAAGCAGAGTATGACAGCTAGGCATTTTGAGAGGAAGAGAAAGGGAGAAGAATGCTTTGGCCTCAATTTTCTCAGTCAAGTAAGAGGCAACAGCAAGGTGCTCAGCAGAGAGATGCAGAAGAGGGATCTGTGGATGATCTGGAGAAGAGAAGGTTTAAAATAGCTTGGGGACCCAAACAGATAAGTTCTCAAAAAAGAACTGCAAAGTATACATAACCACATAAAAGAATATTCCAAATTCATTAATAAGAAAAATGCAAGTCAAAACAACACTGAAGTTTTACCTCACACCCTGCAAACTGGCAAAAATGACAAAAAATGGCAACAGTTAATGTTGGAGAGGCTGTGGAAGGATAAGGCACATAAATATACTGTTGGTGAAACTGAAATAACACAAATATTTAGAAAGCTACTTGGAAGTATACAATGATCTAAAATGCCCTTTCAGCCAGCTTCCATCAATAAGAAAAAGGTATATACTCCAAAATATTTATAACAGCACTTACTGTGATAGCTAAAAACTGGAAACAAAATAGATACCCATCATTTGGGAAATGGATAAACAAACTGTGGTGCATGAATGTAATGGGATATTACTATGCAGTAAGAAATTATATGTGTAATGAACATAGAGAAGCATAGAAAGATCCACACGAACTGATACAGAGTAAAGTATGCAGAACCAAGAAAACAATATAAGCAGTAATACAACAATGTAATTAGAAAGAACCATGCACCAAAAAAATCAAAAGTAATGCAACAAAATTATAAATATCCAGCATGACTCAAAGAGTATATGAAAACATACTAATGTAAAATATACTAACCCTACTTGAAGTGGAAAACTCAGGTATTATACCTTGTACATGTTTTTGGACTTTTTCAATGTATTGATCACGATTTATTTTTTCCTCTCTTAAAAAATACTATTTGTCAAATGGATTGGATCTTTGGGAGGGGGATACTTGGGATAACTATGATAACATAAGAAACAAAGTATGGGGGAGAGAGTCTGTGATTAATCAAGAACTCTTTTCTTATTCATCGTTCTGAAAAGGCTTCATATTTCTTGCTCCTCTAATTTATTTATGATATAATCTTTTATGTCCAGGCCATGCCTCAAATTAGAGCTTATGTTATAAAATGCTGGTCTAAGCCTACTAGTTTTCTCAGCAGTTTTTATTGAAGAGTACTTACCTCAGTAGTAGAAACCTTTGATTTTATTTAATACCCTCCTACTCTGGTAACTTACTTCTAGGTCTTACATAGTAAAATTTGTTTCACAGATCAATTTTTGTAAACTTTTTAACCATTATCAAATAGTTTTGCTGATTATTACTTTGCAATTCTGAGGTATAGTTCTCTAATTACTACTACTAGTATTCCTAGAACTATATTGAATAATAATGGTAACAATGGACTCTCAATCTTCTTGGAAATGCCTCTACTAGTTCCATTATATGTAATGCTAGCTCTTACTTTTACCTATTCTATTCAGCACATTAAGGGATAGTCTACTTATTCCTACATATTTTCAAACCATTTTCAAATAAAAGGATGTGTCAAAGGTCTTTTCTGCATCTATTGTTATAATCAAGTGACTTTTATTTTCTGTTATTATTAGTCTATCCATTTATAATTTTCCTAATATTTAACCAAATCTGCATTCCTATTATAAACCTAATATGGTCATAGTATATAGTTTTCTTTAAAATAGTTTTAGCTTCTTAGTTAATATGTCTTTCACCATTTTGTATTAATAGTCATTAAAGATATTGTTATATGGGTTTTCCCCCCTTGGTTTGTCTCCCTTTGGCTTAGGTATCATGACCACATTTGTCTCATAGAAATATGGTGCGACTTTTTCTTTCCCAATGTTTGCAAACAATTTATTTAATACTGGAATTGACTTT
The DNA here is from genome assembly GCA_028627135.1 of Pseudochirops cupreus. Classification (NCBI taxonomy): domain Eukaryota; kingdom Metazoa; phylum Chordata; class Mammalia; order Diprotodontia; family Pseudocheiridae; genus Pseudochirops; species Pseudochirops cupreus. The sequence continues at coordinate 1,573 of JAQQSU010020129.1, read as the reverse complement.
TCTTTGAATGTCTAACAGAATTCAATGGTAAATCCATCTGATCCTGGATATTTTGACTTTAGGAGTTTCTTCGTAGCTTCTTCAATTTCTGTTTTCTAAAACTCAGTAACTTAAATGTTCTATTTCTGTTTCTGGCAATCTGGTTATTTTACATTTGGATAAATATTCATACATTTCTGTTATCAATTTTGCTTGTATATAATTAGACAAAATACTTTCTAATAATATCCTTTATTTCCCCTTAACTTATGAATTCTCTTTTATCATCCCTGATACTAGCAATTTGGTTTTCCTTTCATTTTTGGAAATCAGATTATCAAAAATTTTTGTTTATTACGGGGAGGTGGGAAACTCTCAGCTTTTATAGACAATTTTAATGGTTTTCTTTTTCAAAATTTTATCTTCTTTGATTCTCAAAGTTTCTACATGTGCTTTTTCATGTTGTTTTTCATTTTTTCCTTTTTCAAGTCCAGCATATTTTTATTGATATCTTGTTTTTATATCACATATGCTTCTGTATTCTTCACCCCACCCATCCCCAGAGAGCCATTCCTAAAAATAAAGTACAAAGAATAGAAGAACAAAAATTTTACTAAATGCCAATAAATCTAACTGAGTATCACAGACTATGGTCCCTCACTTCACAAAGGGGCAAGAGGAGATGTCTTCTCATAGATCTTCTGTATTTGCTACTGGTGTGCCACCCTCCTTTTTCTGGTTCAGATAACTGAAGTAAAGAATGCTTGTTTTTTTCTACCCATTGCTTTCCCACACAAACACCATGTAAATGAAATAGCTCAATTCTTCCCTTTTTTTCCTAGTGTTTTCCTTTACCCTCCCTTTTTCTTTTCTTTTTTTTTTATTAATTTTAGTTTACATCATCCATTTCCACAAGATTTTGAGTTACAAATTTTCTCCCCATCTTTCCCCTACCCACCACCCCAAAATAGCCTTCTCATTGTTTAACCCCTCCCCCAATCTATTCTCTCCTATGTCCTCCCCCTCGCCCCTCTGACTGTCCGGTAGGGCAGGATGTATCTCCCTACCACAATGCCTGTGTATCTTAAGTCCCAGTTGGACGTAGTTAATAATAATGACAATAATAATTGTATACATATATATTTTTAACCTTTGATTACAGAACTTTAAATTCTAGATTCTTTCTCTTCCTCCCTCGTCACCCACCCCCACTGGAAAGACAAGCAATTAAATACAGGCTGTACGTGTGTAATTACGCAGAACCTCTCCACAGTGGGCATATTGTGAGAGACTGATTATATATCCCTCCTTCCTATCCCTGCCCCACCCCCCTTGTTCTATGCTCTACCCTGTCCCTTTACAGAAATGTGCACTTCCATCAACCCTCTCCCCCACCTTGCCCTCCCCTCCATCACCCCACCTCTCATTCCCATTCCCCCTACTCTCCAGTGTGGCAAGATACCCAGTTTAGAGTTTATATCATTCCTTCCCTAAGCCAAGTTCAGTGAGAGTAAGGCTGACTCTTTCCCTTTTGTCTTCCTGTTCTCCCCCTCCATTGAAACAATTATCCTTTGCCTCTTCTATGAGATGATTA
>JAQQSU010020128.1:0-10110 GCA_028627135.1 Pseudochirops cupreus | reverse complement strand
GGGGAAGGGTTGCTGGAAGCACACACTTCTATAAAGGGACAGGGAGAGAGTAGAGAATAGAACAAGGTGGGGGGGATAGGTAGGAGGGACATATAATCAGTCTCTCACAATATGCCCACTGTGGAGATGTTCTGTGTAATTACACATGTACAGCCTGTATTGAATTGCTTGTCTTTCCAGTGGGGGTGAGTGATGAGGGAGGAAGGGATAGAATCTGGAATTTAAAGTTCTGCAATCAAATGTTAATATATATATATATATATATGTATGTATATAATTATTATTATTATTATTATTACTATTATAAACTACATGCAACTGGGAATTAAGATATACAGGCACTGGGGTAGGGAGATCCATCTTGCCCTATCAGAAAGTCAGAAGGGCAATGGGGGAGGACATAGAAGAGAGCAGATTGGGGGAGGGGCTATACAGTGGGATGCCTGTTTTGGGGTGGTGGGTGGGGGAAAAATGGGGAGAAAATTTGTAACTCAAAGTCTCGTAGAAATGAATGATGTAAACAAGAAAATAAATAAATGAATTTTTAAAAAAAGATTCAAAGTGAAGTATCAGGAATATTTGAACTAAATAGTTTTTAATGAGAATTTGTTATTATACTAATAAAGAGAAACTTAATGCTGTACACTTAAAAATGAATATTTAGTTTTTCATAAGGAACTTGATAATAAGAGGACTTGCAGAAATTTACATTTCTTCCTCAGCCTCCCTATTTAGCTTTACATCCACCTCTTTGCCCTTTGACTACTTCAGCATAGAGTACATAAAAGACGTTCGCTGGTGAATGCCCCTTACCCCTAGTGTGGTCATTTCTCAATAAATCCTTTACCTGACCAAAACATTGCTGACAACTCTTCCATCAAAAAAAAGAAACATGCAAAAATAAAAGGAAAGGCGTGTCTTTCCAAAGACAATTGGAGAAAAAGAATAAATCTTAGCCAGTTCCAATAGCTGTGTAGGCATTCCTTTTCTTCACTAAGGATCTACCTTCTTTGTTATAGATTTAGGTTACCTATCATTTCTTTCTAAATTTTAGGTCAATATGAAGAAAGCGTCTAGACAAATAGTGTGCGTGTGTGTATTTGTGTGTATGTGTGTGTGTGTTTGCATACATATATAATTAAAATGACAAAAAAGCTATTTGTTGACTTGGCAAGGAAAAGGGAATTTAGTTAAAACTTCTTCATCAACTCAGGCAAATTTTTAGGGCTCAATTTTCTCATGTCTAAAATGAGTGAACTTGTACTAAATGATGCCTAAGGTCCCTTTGAGGTATAAGATTCAACGATTCTATGTTTTCTTCAGCAATCCTTCCTGTGGTATAATTGATTACACTGAATATACTTGATCCCTCAAGAAAATGAATAATTGAAGTTTAAAACTACAGTGTTACTAGTGGTGTCTTTCTGTTGTACATATTTGGATTATGAAAGCCATTTCAGGTGTTGATGGAAAGTGTTATCATTCTGTCTAATTCTGGTATTACAGTCTAGGAGTGAACTTCGGCAAAACCAAAGCAGAAGACCTAAAGAAGCTGAAAAAGCAAGAAAAAGAAGAAAAGGAATTCAAGAAAAAATTCAAAGTAAGTAAATCAAATCTAATCAGAATTTCAAAAGGCCTGTAAAAATTGGTGCATATTTCAAAATACCAGTGAATTTACCAATTTCTTACAATACCAATTAAAAATAGTAATGATACTGATTTATTGGTTTTCTTGGATATCTTTCATTCATTTTTGTGGATGGTGATTACCCAAATTCACATTTTTAAGAATGCAGTCTTTGAAAAACCTTCAAGTTCATGGTATTATTTTCTAGTCAGCAATCCTATTGTTTTATCCACTTATTTACTAAAGAGATAAGTTTTAAATATCAGCACTTTAGGCTTAAAGAAAACATTTTGAATTCCATCAAGTGGTTGACAAAAATCTCAAATGTGCAAGATACTATGGTGGTTATAGAGGAATGAGCTATAAATGACAATCCCTGCCCATAAGGAATTTATAATCTGTTACCCAAATTTTGTGATTTTAGCTTATTGCAGGCAATTTTATACTGACTGAAAGCATTTAATAAATTAAAAGCTTGTGCACTTATTCTCATCATATTATAATTCAGGGCCAAATAGTCATTTCATACAACAAAAATGATGAATCAAGATGTTAAATCCTCTACTTTGGACTCCTAAAGTAAAAAAAAATAATTTCTGGTTGGGTTCTCATTTGCCTTTTCCACAGATGGGACATGTTAATAACCCTATTCTTTACAATTCAGTAATGTACAGAAGTTTGATTATGCACATAAAAAATTATGACCCTAATGTCCCTGATTCTTCTCCTATCTATTTGGCTATTCCTTCTTAATCACTTTTGTTGGCTTATTGTCCATGTCTTACCCTCTTATCATGGAGATCCCCCAAACATCAATACTGAACTCTTTATCTTCTCTCTCAACACCATCATTATGATGTTCTCATCAGCTCCTATAATTTCAGTTATCATCTCTATGTAGATATATATGTAATATATAACATGTTATATGTATATAATATACACTGAGATACCCACACAGAAGCCTTCTATCTCTTAAGTTCCAATCCAATATCATCAACTGTGCTGGACAGCTCCACTTGGATTTTTCATAGGCATCTCAAAAACACAAAATGTGTAAAACAGAACTCATTATATTTTGCTCAGAACTCATCTCACCTCTTAATCTTCCTATTAATTATTGGCCAGAGGCACCTTTATCTTTCAGTCACCCAGGTTTACAACCTAGACATTATTTTATACTTCTCATTTTCACTCACCTCACATATACAATTGTATATGTTGTTGAGTTGCCAAGTCAATGTTTCTGCCTCCACAACATCTCTTGCAGCCATCATCTCCTTTCCACCCATACAGGTTCCACCTTAATTCAGGTCTTTATCACTGCTGCCTGGACTACTGCAATGGTCTCCTAATAGTCTTTCTCTTCTCTAATCCACCCTCTCCACTGTTACCAAATAATGTTCCTGACCATGTCCCTTCATTGCTTGAGAATCTTCAATGGCTCCCTAGTGTTTCTAGGATAAAATGCAAATTCCTCAATTTAGCACTTAAAGTCTTTCACCATATATCCCTAGGCTACATTTTGCCTTATTTCACAATACCCTCCTTTACACACTCTATTCTTCAGCCAAACTCACTGTCTTCCTATTCACTTAATTTGTCATTAAGGTGCCAATTTGTCTATCTTTGTTAAAATGTTTTTAATGTGATTATATGTCTAGATGTCGTATCTACCAGTAGAATGTAACTTTTTTGAAGGTAGGGACTATTTTTCATTGTTATCTCTGTGGTCCCAGTGCCCAGCATAGCACCTTGAACATGGCAGACAATTAATGCTTGCTAAATTGTTGGATTGAATCGAATATAAACATGAATTCCCATGCAAAATTGTTCACAAATTGTTGTTTAAACAACACATTTAGGGAAAATACAAATAATATCTCTTTTGTTTTCAGTTTGATGGTGAAATTAGGGTTCTCTACACAACTCAAGTCTTGCCTACCTTAACTTCTAAAAAATGGGGAACCAGAGATTTACAGTTGAAACCAGGAGAATCTCTTGAAGTCATACAAAGCACAGATGATACAAAAGTGCTGTGCAGGAATGAAGAAGGGAAATGTAAGTCATTGCACATACTTTGCATTATGTATCATATCCTAGTATTGTCTAAGATCAAATGACAAAATTGTGTATAATTTGAATAGTACAATGCTTTTTTTAAAATTTGGGAAATATACTAGGAAGAATTTTTTATAAAAATTAACAGGCTTAGATTCAAATTATTCCCTGTCTCTAAGTATCCAGAGTAAGGGAATCATAGTAGACAATTTCTAAATTCTCTTCTGCTTGGAATGATCCAAGCCCAGTGGGTACTATATGTATAGATACAATGCCAAATTTGATTCTGAAATGCTGAACACCTTTTGTTCTTCCCTGGTTTTGAATTTTTTTATAGATTACTTCATATCTGTAATTCCAATTTACTATTTTTCAATTATATTTGATTTGAGTTAATATTTGAGTGACCATAATTATAAATATTAAACCAGATAAATAAGAGTCTTTGCCCTTTAGAAGCGTTTAATCTCCTTTTTTAAAGTTTGCAAATGAACTTTTTTCCAAAAATATATAAAATTTGTTTTGTTGAAAGCCAAAGGAAAGGGGTAGTTCAAAGTTATGCTGCCTGCACTGTCTTATCTGGAACAAGAATGGATGTCCTCCAAAGACGATGCCCCTTGGGAGTGTACAATAAGGGCTAGTGTAACATAGGCAATGAGGAATTTGGGGGAAGAAAGGACCCTGGAACTAAACAAGGATGACAGAGTGTTATATAGGTACTGGTGACTGAAGACTTCTGAGGTGCCTTTCAAGACTGAGACTGTGATTCTGCAAGACTGGGAGGTGGCCATGCAGAATATTAATCCAAAGAATCATAGTGGGTTCTCAGTTGCATTTTTTAATTAAAAAAAGAAAAGTAACTCAGAGATGAGAATTAAAATAATGTTCTAGGAATGAGATGTACTAGGAATATATAGGAAAAGGGGCCAAAAATCTTGGTTGGCTCCTGCTCTCAGTAGCATTTCTCTTGCTCCTTCCCTGTAAGATTGTTACGGATGCATTTTCCATCATAGAAACTTGGGGGAATAGACCCATCAACTCATAATTCAGATTCTGAGAGCAGCCATTCTCAGTCCATTGGTTTTTTAGAAACATGGAGAAAAGGATCTTGTCTATGTGTTATTACAAAATGGCAGCCAAGTGAACAGCTTCTCAAGGAAAGTTTTAAGGCTTTCCACATGGATACTGGCAAATTACCAAGAGTATACCATCATAAAACATGTTGACTTTTCTCATCTGTTTTGTTACTTGCATTATTGTGTTTTATTTACTTCAGCCAATCAAGTTTCCTCTTCACCTACTTGTGCTTTTCTGCTACTCTTACGTCTGTTCCTTATTTCCTCTCTGGATCTTACTCTTGGAACATTTCCCAAATCTTCTCCATTCAATTCACTTTCTTTTATTAAAAATTCAACTATCACCTCAAGAGCTCTTTTAACTACACTATGCTTTTGTGCTCAATATCTAACCTAAAATATGTAGTCCTTAGAAAAAACATATTATTCAAAAACTTTGAAACCTAACACTATATGCAACTGAAGTTTAGTTCAGTTGTTATTTCCATCTAAACCATCATATTCATAAACATATTCCAAAATAAGACTTTTTGAGGATTTCAGAATATCATAACCTAAAATCAATTAGTGGCAAAACGGGGATCTTTATGAACAGAAATCAGAACTATAAGAACATGGCAGTGGTGATTCTATAGTTGTGCTGGGTAGCCATAGCTGATATTCATACCAAGCTGGAGGAAACAGTGTAAAGGACTTCTATTCCCACTAGCAAATGCTGACACACTAAACAGGGGGTGATTTTGACAATAATGAATTGGAAGGGTATGTCTTGAGCACTAATTACACACTTGGCACTGTACTAGTCTTGAGGAGAGGAGTTGAGGAACAGATACACAGCAGAACATGTAGACATACAGGAAAAGCAATGCAAAGCTGCCCACACTAAGAGCCAGATGAATGTTGATAATAAATGAAAAGGCAAGTCACAAGAAGCAAAGGTTATGCTTGGGTTGCAAATGGGCATTTGGTCTGTACCTGGGATTTCACTGATGAAAGGAACTCCTGATGAGGAAATCCTTATACCAATGCAAACAAGAAAGTCTTCTACAACTGGTAGTCCCTAGAACTCTTTAGGTTCTTTAACTCTTTAGTTAAAGAGCTCTTTAGAACACTGAGAGGTTAAATGATTTGTCTAGGATCACACAGGCAGTATGTATCAAAAGCAGAACTTGTATCCACGTCTTCCTGACACCAAAGTCAGCTTTCCATCTACTATGCCAAGCTGCCTCTTGATGTGACAGAGTCAGAGAGATGATCCCAGAATATTCAAAGTTATTATAGATATTTAGGTTTATAAAATCTGCCCATATCCTTTCCTCAGTGATACACAAACACATTTGAATTGAGATGTTTAGCGAGTTGTTTCCTGGTCATTTCTACAACCAAAAATGGGAGGCATCTAGTGGACAGAGTTGGAGACTGGGATTATATCTACAAAATGCCAGCGTAACTGTTTGAAAAGCAAGAAGTTATTTACTTGATAAGTCTAAACCAAACCAAATAAATGGTTTAATAATTTTTTTAACCAAATTAACTCATTATATTGATATTGAGAACCAAAAGTCAAATGTTAGGAAAAAAAGAACAATTTTATTCTCAGTTTGTCAATATGGTGATATATTGATATAAGCAAATCATTTTACATTACTGTGCCTTACCAGTTATCTATATATAATGAAGTTAATGATGACATTTATTGGGCAGAGACTCAAATCTCCACCTCTGATGCTTGCTGTCTGTATGACCTTGGCCATAACATCGTTGTGCCTCAGTTTCCTCATCTCTAAAATAAGATGGCATCTAAGGTCCCTTTGAGCTTCACATTTATGATCCTCTGATTCTGTGATTGATCAGTGCAGTCTATCTAGAGCAGGATATAACAGGCCAATCACTTCTGTAGCCGCAGACATTGTACCCCACCTCCCCAAAATAGTTTTGAGGAAAAGTCTATTAAAGTGCTTTATGCCTCAACAAGCAAGATTTCACTTAAGTCCTATAAGTGACCAAGCATAGTAAATAGATTGATGAATTTAGAGCAGTGGTTCTCAACCTTCCTAATGCCGCGACCCTTTAATACAGTTCCTCATGTTGTGGTGACCCCCAACCATAAAATTATTTTCGTTGCTACTTCATAACTGTAATTTTGCTACTGTCATAAATCTATCTGATATGCAGGATATATTTTCATTGTTACAAATTGAACATAATCCACAGGTTGAGAACTGCTGATTTAGAGAAAGATAGACTTAGATTCAAATTCTGTCTCTGACAATTAATTACTACTGTACTTGCTGGGTGGCCTTACTTAAGTCACTTAACCTCTAAACCCCAGTTTGCTCACCTGTAAAATGGTCATAATAATAGCTCCTACTTCCTTGGGCTATTGTAAGGATCAAGTGAGGTGTTATAGATGAAGTGTTTTGCAAACCTTAAGTAACTATATTACTTTCCACTACCATTATTATAATGGATCGCTTAGGAATATTTTAATCCATGTATTTTATTGATATTATTTCTAATATTGGCAATAGTTAATAATATTATGTGACAAGGATATGTTCTTTCTGGGAACTACATTCCCCAGAAGCCTGGGTGAGTGTCTACAGCGTGGCAACATCACCAGACATCATGTGATAAGTGCTTCTAACATCTATTGTGATGAGGATTTCTAGCATCTCTATACTGGAGAACTCAATGCAAACTTCCAGGAGATATGCCCACTTACACTTAAAACTCTAGTGTTTTTTAAAAGTTTATACATGTTATTCAAGGCCAGTGAGGTGGTACAGTGGATAAAGTGCTGGCCCTGGAGTCAGGAAGACTGCCCTTCATTAGCTCAAATCCAACCTCAGATACTTATTGGCTGTGGGACCCTGGGCAAGTCACTAAACCCTATTTACCTCAGTTCCTCATCCATAAAATGAGCTAGAGAAGGAAACAGAAAACCACTCCAGTATCCTTTTCAAGAAAATCACAAATGCGGTCATGAAGAGTCAGATATACTGAAAAACGACTCAGTCACAACATATGTTATTCACTTAGCCCTCAAAATAATATTGTGAGGCTACATTTACTGCACAATAGTTATTACTTCTATTTTATACAAGCAGAAACTGAAGACCAGATAAATAATTTTCCCAAAGCTATATGCCAAGTAAGTGGCAAGCCTGACAGTTTGATTTGGGTCTTCTAATTTAAATCTATCCTTTTCATTGTCATGTTGCCTCCATTATATCCTTTCTGTAGACACCAATGCCCTGTACCTCTCTCATTAGGATATGGAATCTATAACATTTTATAAAAGGGGAAATACCCTATCCCTCATAAATGGGGCACATAGTGTATACCTTCCTTGAGATACATGAATCAACCCTATAATCTCAAGTCATTGAGTTTACCTGATCTAATTTCCGGTTATAGGCTACCATCACGAGGGGTAGTCTTATAAATGATTATTTCAGACCTATTGTGTAACATGTGAAATCTCCTAGACCCATATATAATCTAGGCAATTGGTCAAGCATTCTTCGATACCAGCAAGTTACACCTTCCCATTAATGCAAAAGAACCTTCATCCCATCCTATTCTTCTATTGGGGTTAAGGATGAAATGTGGCCCATTATTAGCTCATGCTTCTAATGTTACAGTCTCTCTAAAATAAATTTTCCTCAAATCTAAAAGTCTCTAGCATTGTCTCAAGAGTTCAGATTACTATTCATCTCTTAGAGGGTAGGATTTCCTTGGCACTGGTGTTAATCAATAAGCCTTTAGTAAGTGCCTACTACATGCCAGGGATACAAAGATAAAAACTGAAACAGCCATCTAACATCTAGTGAAATCTGCTGTTGCAGAATCCTCATCATACCTATTGTAGGATATAGTTTCCAAAGAAACATGCCATTTTTACATGTGGACAATTCCATAATCATAAATTCCATAATCAATGTTGAACAGTCAATAAGTTCATCTACCTCCTGTCAGTCATTGGGAAGAAACCATTTGTATATATTAGAAGGAAACAGCACCTAAACAGTCCCCAGTCCCTGAGGAGTGGAGAAATGTTGAACGTGTTTCAGAGATGTTTTATAGTTTTGCCCAAATGTAACTGTATACTTCTATAGCTGATTAGGCAAATCAGCATCGCTTTTGCCTGGAGATACCCAAATTGTATGCTTCCTTTTTATTGCATTTCTGAATTTGACCACATTTTTACATGTATATGTGTATATACATATATTTGTCTATACATGCACTTATACATGTATTTCTATATAATACAGACACATAGATTGATCCCAAAATCTTCGTGTTGTTTTAAGCTTTAATAGCTTAAACTTGAATATATGTATATGAATTTACCTATGTTTGTACATGTAAGCAGATATACACATACATATGTGTGAAGATACATATATACTATTACATATGTGCTCATATTACATATGTCTCTAAATGATCTTAACTTTCAAGATTAAAGAAACCTCAGTGATGATCTACATCCAACCCCCTCATCTTACAGATGAGGAAACTGAGACCTAGAGACGAGATTAAGCAACTTGTTCAAGGTCATAAAATGTGCATCAAAGAAATCAAAAAATGTGATCAAGCAATTATTTTTTACTTTGGGGACACTGGGAAATTTTTTTTAAAGCAACCATTAACCAATTTCATGAATTTATCTTTTTTTTTTGGTAGCTTTATACTCACAAACACCCAAGTCACTCACTAGCTGGAAGTGATTGCTACACAAAAGCCAAACAAACATTTTGGGATAGAATTAACAGTCACATATGAGTGGGGGAGTTCATTTCTGAGCTAGTCCTACCCTACCAAATGTCAACAAAACATTTGTTTCATATCAGTGTGTTCTCTCCTATTGAGAGGATATTTCTAGACAAAAATTAGATCTCTTATCTGTGGCAGTCACTTTCATATGAGCCTTTACATAATTTACAAGGTCTTAATACAGAAGCTGTTCTGTTATACCAAAACCCACCATCGGGGATATTCACATGTGAGCAAAGACAGGGTTTGTCGACTGTAAATAAGATTTATTTCTAGGAACTATAAAGTGTAGATTCTATAAAAAATTATAGTGGAATAATTCACTTTCTTTTTGACACATCATGAATCACCTTTAATTGAATTAGGTTTTTGAAAGGATTCAAAAAAAAGCACCATAGTATTAGAAGTCATAACTCTGAATGACAAATGCTGGAGAGGATGTGGAAAAATTGGAACACTAATGCATTGTTGGTGGAGTTGTGAATTGACACAACCATTCGGGAGAGCAATCTGGAACTATGCCCAAAGGGCTATAAATAATTGCATACCCTTTGACCCAGC
>JAQQSU010020127.1:0-10110 GCA_028627135.1 Pseudochirops cupreus | reverse complement strand
CCAGAAAGATGCTCCCAACTGCAAGTGAGAGTCTGACTTCTTCTCAGAGTTTTGTATTATCTGGGCATAATCTATATCTTTCTGGGTTGGGAAGTGCCAGCTGGAGCTCCTTGGGGAAATCTGGGTCTTTTCCTGCTTGAATAGACCAAGGGGCATTTCACCTGGGAGATCCAGGGAGAATAGAAGGCTACACCATTTCACCAGCTGGGGGTAGGTAGGGTCAAGCTCTGTCTGCATTATTTTCACAGGTTATAATCAGATCCTTTACTTCCATTTTAGCTGCTGGAAGGGTGGCAGCTCCTCTGTGGTTTGGTGGTGGCAGTGGTGATGGTGTTGGCAGAGTCTCAGGCCCCTTCTCCAGGAAGGCTACTCCCCTCAATGACGGTAGCAAAGGCCGCCTGCTGGTTCAGGATCAAGGTGCGCTCATATCAAATGCACATGAAAGTGACCTAGGTTAGGGTTCCTTTCCTCACTACTACATCCCTCGAGGAGGGCAGGAGTTGTTTCTTTGTTTGTTTTTAGGTCTTTACTCTCTTTCGCCAGTCCCCAATGCCTTGTCCAATCAACATGCTTTGAGCAGTAGGGGCTTAATAAATGTTTGGTAAAGGAGTGAGCATGTGGGATGGGCTGCCAGCGCTTCTCTAACTGGGACTAGTAAGCTAATGCTTCAGCGCCTTCAGTGGGGGGATACGAGGATGCTTGTTCGGCTACAGGATGGGCTGGATGGCCTCTTCTGTCATTCCCAGCTCCGAAGGTTTGGAACCCTGAGAATGAATGAATGAATGAAGGGAGGTGCTGGCAGTGATTGACCAAAGTGCCCAAGAACTTCAAAGGATTCTTTGACAGGCGGTGAGAGAGAGAGAGAGAGACAGAGAGAGAGAGAGAGAGAGACAGACAGAGACAGAGACAGAGACAGAGAGAGACAGAGACAGAGAGAGAGAATGAAGAGAGAGGAAGGGGAAGGGGGAAGGGAGTGAGGCGAGGGGGGAAGGGAGTGAGGCGAGGGGGAAAGGGGGAGAGAGGGAGGGATGGAGGAAGGGGGAGAGAGAGAGGGAAAGAAGGAGAGAGAAAGGGAGGAGGGGAAAGGGGAACGGGGAGAGAAGGAGAAGGGGAGAGGAGAGAGAGATAGGGAGACCTTTCACTCACTTCTTAAAGGAATCTTTTCACTGAATTGACATTGCTTCACTCAAAGTGAGAACCTGAAAAGACGTTGTCTTAAAAGGGCCAAGGTCTCTCACTGCATCCTAGGCCATCTCCAGTTGTCCTGATTGATATCTGGTCACTAGACCCAGATGTCTCTGGAGGAGAAAGTGAGGCTAGTGACCTTTCACAGCCCTCCCTCACTCAAAGTCAATTGTATGTGATGTCATCATCTTTCTGAAGCTAGGGTCCTCCTTGAGAATGAGGGACAAACTACAATCCTCCCAAGAATCCTTCTGTTCCCTCCCTTATCCTCTCCCTCCTCCCTATCTCCTTAGAGTTTTATTTCTTTCTGAATTTAGAAGACTTTTATCCTCTTCTGCATATATATGCATTTTTCCCTCTTGAACCCATTCCTGATGAAAGTAGGTTTCCACAACTAACAGTTCCCCTCCCCCATCTAATGCCTCTATGTTGGTTCTTCCCCTGACACCTCATTTGTATGAGATGATTACTCTTTTAGCTGTTCTTCAATGGTTTTCCTTTTGGATGTCATATATTCAGGTTGTGTGAAATGAAAGAGTTCAGAGTCTAAATCTAAGGTCAGAAAAGGTCTTTATTCTGTCTCATGAGAAAGGACTCTACCCCCTGTCGCCCAACATGGCATCTACAGGGAGGGAGTAACAGTTAGAAGGCAGCCCATGATTATATAATCTTCCAATGCAGAAACCCAACCGCCCTCCCCACTAGCCTTCACTGTTATTGGTAGGGGGAGTGACCCACAACCTAAGCACGGGAATCTCTCTGAGACAAAGGACCTGGAAACATGTGGGTGTCCAATGAAAGCAGTCTTAATCTTATTGGGCATATCTTCTGCTGAGTTGGCTCTGGGGGAGGGTCTCCATTGCTCTAATGCTTGAAGTCAAGGTGACTTGACCTTAGGCCTAGTGAATACTGAAGCCATTCTAGATTTTGTTTTTCAGAATGGGGAAACTTCACTATAAATTATCCCTTACAAAGTCTACCACAACCCTTCTCATAAGTTACTGATTTAGTAATAACACTTTCAAACAAGGGACATACATTTTACATACATAAAAGTCTATCCCTCTTGAGTCCCTTGTGATCAGTTCTCTTGGCTCTTCCATGTAGAATCTTTTATTTTGTTCAGCTTTTTAAAATTTTTGCCAAAGCCCTGAAAATCTGAGAATTCATCAAATACTCTATTTTTTCATTCAGAATTGTGCTTAACTTTGCTGTGTGTGATATTTTCAGCCAGAATCCCAGTTCTTTTGCTCTTTGATATATAGTGTTCAAGACTTTTGATTTTTAAAAGTCACCACTGGTAGATCTTACGTGATTTCAGCTGTGGTGCCACATTATGCAAATTGTTTTTTCCTTATTGCTCATAACATTTTGCCATGAGGCTGAGGGTTTCATAATTTGACGATGATATTCCTGTGAGTTGTACTTGAGATATCTCTTTTAAGTGGTGGTCAGTGGATTTTTCCTATTTCTATTTTCCTGTCTTGTTCTAATGCTTCAGGACAATTTTCTTTAATCATTTCTTGCATTATTGGATCATGATTTGTTGATATCCCAACTTCTGGTTCCTGGGAGTCCTATGGGGAGACCAAGGACAGCAATCCATTGTGGTGCAAGATTCATACCCCATGCAGCAGCTTCCTGTCTTGGAGGGCTCTGTTACTGTGTCACTCTTTGTGCATTGTTGTCCTTGAGGATGTTCTGGACACATTCCCTGTTGCTAATTTTGTCTCTCATATTAGAGGGTCAGTAGGGCAGAGGGGAGTCTAACCCCCTGCTCTCTCCCTCCCCTTTCTGCCAAGCCCAAGGATCTGCCTCCTGAAGGTGCTCCTGAGCTTGGGGTCCTCCACTGATTGTCTGAACTCATTCTACAATTGCTCCCAGTATTTAAAGGGCTAGACATGGAGGTAGCATGCTTGGTCAGTTAGATGAGCTTGTCCCTTCCTTTTCAGATCAATTTTATTGAAAGATACACAGATGAACAATCAAATGTCAAGGCACAATTCCATGAACAAAGCAGCTTTTTACCGGGAGTGATGCAAAGCAAAGTTAACTATGATTCTCCTATTATGATTGAGCATTGAAGCTCAGGGGCAGGCCATCCCTTCTTTTCAGCAGTGTCTATGTATTTGCCTGCATTTATCACCTTCCCCTGTCATTATTCCCTCCTCCCATTGAGTAAGAACCACAACACCTGTGAAAATGAGACCCTCCTCAGACACACACACAGTCTGGGAAAACCAATTCCTTCAGTGGCTCTGTCTGCAGAGGGAGTCCTCCTCTGCAAACTCTGTGCCAGGAAGGGAGTGGCCTGTCGGAGCCTCAGTCCTGGGGTTCCAGCTTTTTCACTGACATGATAACAGATTGAAATCTTGCACTGATGTTTTCATCTGTAATGTTGTTGTATAAATGATTCTTCCAAATCTGCTCACTTTGTTCTGCACAGTTCACTAAGATCTCCCCAGTTTCCTTTGACACTGCTGATTTCCTAATTTCTTATATTAGGAAAATATTCCACTGTGTATGTCACAAAATATTTACTAAGCACCTACTATGTGGATGGTGTAAGGAAAATTCCATTGCATCTACCCGGTCACAAGTTCGGGGGCGCTAACGTGACAGCCTGGGGCCTGGGTAGAGGCCCTCGCATGTCTTGAAACCGCTGATGTGGCAAGTTTCCAACCATAAGAGTTGGGCTTGGCACACAAGGCAGTGGGGTGTGACAGGCATGGTACGAGAGATGCCTCCCTAGCTTCGGGGCTGTACAGGATAGGCTCACTGGACGGTGACCCCCTAAAAGGGAACGGAGTATCGAGCGGAGATATCAGGAGTGAGGCGAGGGGGGAGAGAGGATTCGGCCCGGGAGAAGATCCGGGAGAAGACCGAAACGGGCAAGGCAGAGTAGGGCCGCTTAAGCTTGCACAATTGTAATCACTGGTAATAAAAGTTAATGAGCCGCCTTGCCTGAGGCTGGAGTCGTTCTGTGGGGGAGAGTTCTCTAACCCGAGGGGGGGTGGTTAGAGCCAGCTTCAGCTGAAGACCGAGGAGAGACCTCGGTGGGAGGAAGCCAGAGGGGTAAGTACCCTGGTTGTCTTAGGGCCCTCGGAAGAATAAAGGATAAAAACCCTAAGAGAAGGCAGTATGCTAAGTATTTGGGACCCAAAAGAAAACACAAAGCAATCCTTGGCCTCACTGTACTTACAGTTCAAATGGCCTGAGGAGACAAGAGGCCTATAGTTGGGTACAAAGGAGACACTGGCAGAGTGAAATGGAGATGAGCTAAAAGGGAGAACACTAGCATTAAGGGAGATGAGGCAAGGCTTGCTTTGGAAAGGGGTCTTTGGGGAGCACATTGATAAATGCAAAAAAAGAAAAACCTGGGATGTGGAGACTGGGAGATGAAGGCTGCCTACCCAGCATAGGCAGCAGCCCAGGATCAATGGACTGACAGCCCATCGTGGATGGAGCATCATTTTTGAGGAGAAGCAGGGAGTCTATTAGAGCTGATATGTCTGGGGAATTGCTGGGGCTCAAAGAAGGGGAAGTCATTTGGTGAGACCTGCGCTTTAGGGTGATCTTATTATACTGAATGGAGGATGGACTGTGGAGAGATTCAAGACAGGAAGAGCAATAAGAACAAGATTTCTCAAAATCATTGTATTTTCTATTCAAAATTCTTTTTGTCCATCAAAAACCTTCTCTAGTCATTGAGAAAGCAAGAAAGAAACCAGTACTTATATACATGAGGTCATAGAAAGCATCAGAAGACAACTCTAGTCATCCAGACAGGAGGTGACATGCACCTATGGGTGTGGGGCAGAGTCAGAGGAAAACCGCCAAGCCATTTTCATGACTGCTGTTTTACAGAATGGTGGAAGATCTGGCACTGTGACATCATGGAATGAAGGGCCATAAGAGGAGGGGAATTCCCTGTGGTTGGGTCACAAAATTCAGGCCCTTGGTGTATTCTTTCTTTGTTGGAAACAAGAATTCTTGGCTTTCAAGATGCAGTTGCTAAGGCTTCTAGTCCCAACTCCTGTCTGTGAATTATGAAGCTAGAGGATCAGAGGAGATTCCTGTTTAGGAAGACAGAGTTCCAACCTTTAGTCTTTGGTATCTGGTAAAGTCAGAAAGATATGCCTTAAATCTTGTGGATGCCAAGATCCCTAGTCCCAACCTTTGCCATGAGGGAATTCATTTTTTATCCTGTGACTTATATTTGGTACTATACCATTATGATTCTGTTCATTCTGCCATCATTTCTCTGAGTGCAAAGGCTTACATATTCTAAGGTCCACAGTTCCCTCCTGATGTTAGATGCTGAAGATACAATTGCTATGAGCTAAAGGAATAATTGGTTCTACCCAGGAAAGAACCTCCTCCTGTTCCCCGCAGTGCCCTTACATCAGGGCAAGGCTGAAGAGAGAACACAGTGGGTTCCTAGACAACCAGGTGATTCTCACATAGCTAGAAAGGGAAAGGTTACAAATGACAGAGATTTAGAAGTCAGAAGAGCTAGTTCCCTACCTAGTTAGAATGGGAAAGTTCAGAAATGAAAGAGATTCAGAAGGGGAGGAGCTAGATTGGCAACTAGGGAAAATGAGACAGTTAATGAAGCAGATTCATAGGTGGAACCCTGGAAGGCGGGGTCTAGGTGGCCGACCTGGGATCTAATATTTTGTTGAGTGTTTGACTTTGGAGAAACAGGCGTATAAATAATAATGATGCCTTACTCAGTCTAGTGATTCCTTTTCTTGTCATGGGATGTAACTCCTGTCTAAATTGGGCAAAGGAAGGGGCAGGGAAAGCAACTGAGAACACTGATTTCTTTTCACCCTGATGAAGACCGGGAAGTCCCAGTTGGTACTTCTAGGAAACTGTATTCCACGCTGGCCTTTTTAAGCCTCCTCCTATGACCTGTGGGGTCCTGAGATCACACCCAGGTAGGAGACAGAGCTCACAAACTGATCAAATACAGTTGCTGATCATGAAAAAAGGAAATAGACATGGACATCATTTGCAACATTCTGCAACACTGTGGCTGATCTCATGGAAGGAGAATACATTAGCCCCATCTCAAGGGTGTGTCCCTTTCACAGGCTCACACCTCTCTCCCCAGAAATGTTATAGCACAGCCTTTCCTTCATCTCTCTCATCATCCAGAAATACCCTGGCACCTGGATCTAGTGCAACTCCTTCAAGGTTTGTCCTGTTCCATTGAGAAAAATTAACTTTAATATTGTATCATTTGATTATTAATGATAATTTATAATATTCCCTTCTGGATTCAGAGGGCCATATCCTCGGCTAGCTGAAGAGCCCATTCTAGTTAAGGAATGCCATCCCACTCCAGCCCCTCCCAAGGCCTGGCATTTCCCATCCACAGCTGTCAATCCGAGTTAGTCCACACTACTAGCAATGACCCAGGCATCCCTGCTCCCATCACAGTTTGGGGGGACCTGGCTTACAAAGAAAAAACTTAGCCAGAGAAATTCGGAATGGAATGGTGTCACTAACCTCATTGCTAGAGGCTACTTGAATGTGAGTTTATGTCCCTGCCCCTTGCAAGAGGCTGTGTGAACTCCCAGCCCAGATCCTCCTTAAATAGCCACCAATAAGGACAGCTATTACCTAGCCAGAGGAGGTACCAGTAATTCCTCATTAGGCAGTCAGATATAAAAGAGTCTGAGGAGCTTCCTTCCTGGCTAGGTATTTTTGCTCCCAAAGACACCACTGGCCTCACTTTCCTGATTATTTTCTGTGGACCCAGAAGGGACTACACTGTAGCTAAAGCAACCAAAAAGTTGGTGGTACAGACTGAAGTTTTGTGAGGTGCTGTGTTGAGCCTCCCCCAGAGTTTCACTGCCTTCTTCTCTTCTACACAATGAACTTGTCCAAAAGAGAGCTGGATGAGCTAAAGCCAGTGATAGAGAAGACGGGGAAAAGGATGTTGGATTTCTCACATCCCACAGTGGTCTGAGCAGCATTAAATTGTGTAAGAAAGGGCCTGGATAAGAAGACAACAGCCAATCACTTGAAGCCTTTTCCTAATGATTCCACCCTCCAGTTCATTGGCCAACTGCTTGAGGGAGTGAAATGGGTCCACAGCTCCAAGCAATCTGAGTCTCGAACTGCCAGGAATCCAAAATGGGAACTGAAGGAAGTGTTTGGTGATGACTCACAGATATGTAAAGAACCATCGGGGATGAAGAAGAGGTGTATACCGAGGTTTGATGAGTTGGAACAGGAGGCAGAGTTAATTCCTGGACCACCATCTGAGAGTCCAGGCATGCTAAATTCCAGAGCAAACAAATGATGGGGGCAGTCACTGAGGAAAGTAAAACCCAACTGAACTTCACTAACCCTCCCACCCTCAAGCGAAGACTGCCTCCTCCTCCTCCCAATCAGAAGGGCTCCTAATTGGCAAGAGTTTTCACCCTTCTCAAGCTGCCACCTGGAGGAATGATGCCATTCGAAAGGCACAGAGAGACAGGGGTCAGATGGCAAACATGCTGAGCATCCTGCGCCAGTGTAACATCCAAAAGGAGGAGATCGTTGTGAAGTGGGATGAAGTGAATTTCGGGGAGTTCTCCTGGCCAAGAACGTCCAGACCAACTATGGCATTTGGGACACCGGAAAGGAAAGCCAACCCAGAGTACTACACTTGGGATTCTATCTTGTTGCTGCTGAATAATGTCCATGTCTCTCCTCCTGCATATGTCCGGGGTACGGCAACTGCAAACATCCCTATGGATCAAAGACCCGATAGAAAACATGTACTAGCATATCTAAGTAGCGAAACATCAACACCTGCAAGTATCACCAGAATTGCCCCCGTTGAGACCAGCCTGCCACGATCCAGGCAAGGAAATAGAGCAGCAGGAGAAATATTAGCAGAGGCAAAGAAACCAGGCATAGAGGATGAAGAGCGTGTGCGTCTTGATAAAGAGCGATTGGGTGCTCGCTTGGAAGGTCACAAAGAAGGGATTGTGCAGACTGCACAGATTAGGTCCTCATCTGAGGCTATGTCTGTGGAAAAAAATCGCTGCAATCAAAGCTAAAATTATGGCCAAGAAAAGGTCTACTATCAAGACAGATGTAGATGCTGACATTGCTGCACTTAGAACAAGAAGTTTTGTTGATGCTGAGGTAGCTGTAACCAGAGATATCGTGAATCGAGAGAGAGAAGGGAGGACAAGAACTATGATTCTGCAAAGAGGACAAAAGAATTTTGCCAAGAACGTTTTGGCAATGCTTCAATCTGTGAAAGCCAGGGAAGAAGGACGAGCACCCGAGCAGAGGCCTCTTGCACTGAAGAGGGCACCTCTGGATGCCCCAGAGCAGGGGAAGGGAAGGAGGTAATAAAGCCCCTTCGCGGGGGCTCCAGGATCCTGAGCCAGTATCTGCAGAACAGAATGGAGGGCAGGACCAGAAGCATGGGAGGTCCCTGAGGCCCCCTAGGGGATCCAGGGCTATGATCTGGAAGGGAAGCAGCCCAGGAAACACGAAGGTCGGGACTATCCTCGGGGGTGATCAGGTTCATCTCACCTGGAGCTGGGCTCCCGCAGAGAAGATCTGGGACTGGAAGGGAGGCTGGGGGCATGGTGCTAGGTCTCAGGGATAGTGGCGAGCCTGGAGAGGGGTCCCCGGGGCGCCTGGACACGCATGGGGGCGGGAGGAGCCGCCAGCGCGAGGCGGGGCTGCGGGGGAGGAGCTGCCAGTGGGAAGCGGGGCTAGGGGGGCCACCCCCCGGGGAACTGCAAGTGCAGGGGGGCTGCACAGGGGTCCAGGGACTCCTAGGCCTCGCCCCTCTCCCAGCCCTGGACCCGGACCCTTCAGCTCACCTGGAGCAGGGACACACCTCCACCCTCACGCCCCGCCCCCAAAGCTCGCCTAAACCCGCCCCCATCCCCAGGGCAGGGGGATTCAAAGGGAAACCTCAACAGGAAGGGGACCAGAAACCATAGGGGCTCCTTGGAGAATCCCTGCGAGAAGGCACAAGGCCCAAGAGAGCAGCCCTCTTTGAGTACCCAGGGAGGAACACTTCCTGTTGCGACAACTAGCCTTCTGGAATTGTAGTCCTGGCAGGAACAGCTACAGCTGGATGGGCGGGCTGAGGCTCACTTAGGGTTCGCTTTGGATCCCAATTGGCTGTGCCCAAGGCAGGGTCTGGACTTTAATCCTGAAGAACCTGGGGTTTCCCCACTGAACATGAGGGCGGGGCCAGGAATAGAGCAAAGTGAGGGAGGGGCAGGAGAGGGACTGAGGGTGAGTTCTCCTGGAGTGCAGATGGCCAAGTAAGGAAGTCCCCTGTGCAGAGTGCTCCAATGCCCTTCCAGACAAGGTCGCTATGACACTTCTGTTGCTGGGTAGGGAAGCAGAATTCCCAGGGTCCCAGGCCTGAGCTGGAAGGCTCTGCTCCCTGCGGGGGGGAGAAGCTTGCAGGGCCGGGAACATCAGAGGATCCCTGGGGGTGGGGGACTCAGGGGATCCTAAAAGAAGTGGACCCGCCAGAAGCTGCGCTGCAGGGAGCGCCTTCCCACACTAGGCATAGCCACACATGAGCTCGGGAAGAGCTCTCCCAAGGAGGAACGCTGCTGAGCTCCAAGAAGGCGCCCCCAGTCCTGCCTCTATGAAGTTTTTCTGGGGTGGACCCCCGGGGTACTCCCTGAGCTTAGGCATGGGGATCCTGAATGGGAGGTGGCCACCCGGGCTCTGGCAGGCTACTGTGTCTGCATCCAGGACTGCTAGGGGGCCCACCCAGGACAGCTGAGAGCCTCGGACAAGGGGAGGGGCGAGAGCCTCCCACCCAGGGAAAGGATGTCAGTCTGGGGGATTCTGGCCAAGGGGCTTTACAATCCCCAGTTTAGAGGGAAGCAGCTCCCTGCTGCGTCTGGACCCTGGTGCCCAGAGCTGTTTTGGGAA
>JAQQSU010020126.1:0-10110 GCA_028627135.1 Pseudochirops cupreus | reverse complement strand
TATATCTACCAATTCATGTATATAGATATCTTCATATATTTACATGCATACATAACACACACATGCCTAACTACTTAATTAACAAAATACTAGGCAATATTGGAGAAGATGGAGGATGTAACAACTGGGAGAATGAGAGAAAGCTTTATGTATAAGGTAGCACTTAGTTGAATTTTTAATAAACATAGTGATCTCTCAGTTGAAGTGAGTGGAAGTGAAGGAAGAACATGCTCAAGGAATGCTGGACAGTAAACCAAATATGAAGATGGAAAATGGAGTTTTATGTATGACAAACAGCAGAAGGTCAGTATGACTAGACTGTGCAGTTTAGGAAAAGGAGAAAGATGTAGCAAGGCTGGAAAGGTAAGTTGACACCTGGTTATAAAGGTTTTAAAAACCAAATAAGTAGTTTATATTTGATCCTAGAGTCGGTGGAGAGTCTACAGAATTCATTGCATATAGTTAAAACATCTGCTCCTCTAGCAAAACCATGTATTCATATGCTAATAATCTTTCTTCCAGGAACTTGAAATACAGAAAGATGGGCTCTTCATCAGTCCAAAGACAACATTTTTCCGAAAGAGAGATAGGAAACATAAAACTGTCTATCAATTTTAACCTTGCTGACAACTTTGTTGTTCTCTTATTCATTTCCTGAGGTTACTTATTCTAGAAAATGAACCCTGCCTTGAGAACTGGAGAAGGGAAAAGGAAATAAAATCTCATGCGGCATGTAGTTAAGTGGGCCAACAGTGTAAATAAATAGTTCACAATGAACCTCACTTTTGTTATTACAAGGTATCAATTAAATGCTTTCCCACTACAGTTATCACAGTTCAAGCTTCTCCCATTCAATATCCCCTCGTATGGCATTCACCACAAACCTGGTAATTAAATCATTTGTTATAAATGCCTGTTTTAAATACAGGCTGTCACTCAGAACACACATTTAATTTGTACTAAGACTTTCCCAGATGTTGAAGAGCTTCATAAGGGATCTGCCCTCACCAAATGTCATTGTATTTCCATATACACAGACTCATGCTTCATTTAAATAGCACTTCATAGCAAGACAGTAGTCTCTCATCACCTCTTTTTAAAAATCTACTGATTGTCTCTGATACCTCCCTTCATTTTATTTCTGTTAAGCTATTCGTATAAGATTATTATTCATTCTAAAAGCTCTGAGTTGAAGTAGTATACTTCCAGAATGAGATCCAGTATGAATAATAAATAAATCATAAAGCTTAGGTATATAAACAAAATGTGGTACTATTTATCTTTCATTTGCTTAATTTCACAACATAAATGGCATTTGCTTTTCAAAATTACTTAGTGAATAGATGTCTGACCACTGTGACAGTTGACATCTGAACATCATTGAATACGAAGATCTTTACTTTGGAGTCTAAGTAATTCTATTTCATAAATAAATGATATGAAGAACTGGGAATGTGGCCAATACTACCAGATAGGAAACCAGGCATTAGCAATGATATTGATTCAATAAATAAATAAAATGCCCAAAATCATTTGTAAAGGAACAGGTACTATATGGACAGTCCCCAAATTGACAAATTCTTTTACATACAGGGAAAATTACCTGCTGGTATGTACCACTTTAGGCAAAAACAAATGGTAGATAAAAATCTATAATTTCCCAGGGGAGAAATTTGGTGATTATCATTAAATATACAAAAATGATACTTCACATCAAAAACAGATTCTCCATAATACTGATTTCCTAATTAATTTAAATATCATTTGATTTTTTTTATTTTCAATATTATTATACGTATATGTTAAGAATGTTAGAATCATGAGAGAATAGCCAGAAAAAAACATAGTAGGCTGATACTCTATCTCTCACGTGAAGCAAGCCAGAATCATCAAATAGTAAGGGACAGATATAATCCCACTCAATTTCTTTTCTTTTCTTCTTTTAACATCAGGAGATTTACTTACTTAAAATAATACAGCAAGTGTATTATTTTCCAAGATAAAAATTCCTGATTCTTTCAACTTTTCCATATATGGTATGAACTGAAGGCCTTCGATGGTCCTGATTTCCCTACTCTAAATGATTCTAGCCTCTCTTCAAAAACTCTTCTTCAGAAATTGTTTTTACCAAGAACTAAACAAAGTAGTTTGTATGAGGGCAAAGAACAGTGGGAATTCACCTCCTTATTGCTGGAAGCTATTTACTTATTAATGCAGCCAATATTTGCATAATCTTTTTTCTACAATATCATAGTGTTAAATTATAGTTAGTCTTCAATTATTCTAAAGCTTCAATATCTCTTATGGACAAAGTGCTATCTAACTCTACTTTCTTCATAATATACTTGCACAGTTCATTACTCTAATTACATTTCATCATATTAGAGCCAGGTTAATGCTCTAGTCTTTTAAACTCTTTTTGGATCTTGAATCTTGGCATCTAGGTTGTTAGCTGTCATGTTCAGATTAGTGTTATATGAAAATTTGATAAGAATTTGATCTAAGTATATTGTACAATGATGGGGAAATATATCAATTTTCTGGTCATAGATAAGGTCAAAAGAGGAAAGTGAGACCTAAAGAGTTGTAATGTCCTGAGAAAACAGGAAAAGATGAATACACCAAAGATTGAAATTGGGAGATAAAAGAGGAAAAAAAACAATTCCTTTGTTTTACCACCCTCTGTTGCTTAAGAGATAACGAAGAAGCATTTTGTTTCTTTAAGTGTTTTTTTCAAACTTAAGATAAAGATTTCCCCATATTCCTAAAGGATAATAATGTTATTTTAGCTAAAAGCATCAGCTAAACTAGAAGTTGAAAAAAGGATGACTACCACAGTTCCTGCTGAGGAACAAATCCAGTAGAGGAACACCTTAGAAGCATTTCATCAGAGAGAAAGCACTGGTAGATCGATTCATGATCCTGACATGCCAAGTTCAGGCTGGTGTTAGTCAAACACAGCTATGAACAGTTCAGCTCAGCAATGCAAGCATCTGGTAAACGTGAAAGTAACATACACCAAGCAACATATAATGGACAGTTACTGTGGTAGAAAGGGGATATAAATTTCTTTGTGTCTAGAGTTATGAGTTGTGCTGGAGATATGTCTTCTCTACCCTTGTGCATTGCGATAAGAGGACTTTAAATGTGTCTACTTCCAAGAGACATTAAGTACATAGTTGAGCAGATTGGGGGATAAGTGTAAATATTATATTCATGCTCTGAATTTTCAGTAAATGTTTTACTTACAATCACTGCCTTCTCCAATACGCCCTTCCTTTTACCAATCCCCCTTCCCCTTATGTTATCCCTTTCCCTTTTTAAGTCATCATAGGATAAGATAGATTTCTATATCCAACTGAGTATGTTATTACCTCTTTGAGCCAATTTTTATGAGAGTAAGATTTAAGTTTTGCCCACCATATACATCTCCATCTTTCCCTCCATTATAATTGCTCTTTCTTGCATCTTTTCTGTGGGATAATTCACCTCATTCAATATCTGCCTCCCTTCTTCTTCCAATGCAATTTTCTTTCTCACCCCTGTATTTTGTTTTTTTTTTGGAGGGGTATCATCCCATCAAAGTCACCTTATTTCCATACCCTCTGTTTCTGTATACTCCTTCTAATTGCTGTCATAGCAATAAAGTTGTTAATTTATAAATATTTTCCTGCCATATATAGTTTAACCTTTCTGAATTTCTTATGTTTCTTTTTTATTCCTTTTTTTAAACTTTTTTTATGTTTCCCTTTAATCTTATATTTGGAGGTCAAAATTTTTTTTCACCTCTCGTCTTTTATAAAAGTCTAAAAGTCTTCTATTTCACTAAATATCCATTTTCTCCCCTGGAAGATTATATTCAGTTTTGCTGGGTAGGTGATTATTAGTTGTAACCCTAACTGTTTTCCATTCCAGTATGTCATATTACAAGCCCTGTGATTCTTTAATATGGAAACTGCCAAATCCTATGCAAGCCTGACTTCAGCTCCATAATATTTGAATTGTTTCTTGTTGACTGCTTGTAATACTTTCTCCTAGATCCATGAACTCAAATTTGACTATGACATTCCTGGGAGTTTCATTTTGGGACCTCTTTCAGGCAGTGAATGGTGAATTCTTTCAATTTCTCTATTGCCTTCTGGTTCTAAAATATCATGGAAGTTTTCTTTGATAATTTCTTGAAAGATGTTGTCCGAGTATTTTTTTTTATCATGGCTTTCACGTAGTACAATAATTCTGGATCTATTTTCTATGTCAGTTGTTTTTCTAATGAGAAATTTCATATTTTCATCTTTTTTTTTTATTTTTTGACTTTGTTTTGTCATATGCTAATGTCTCATAGAATCATTAGTTTCCACTTATTCAGTACTAATTTTTAAAGAATTATTTTCTTCAGTAAGCTTTTATACTTCCTTTCCTACTTGAACAATTTTATTTTTATTGAGATATTTTCAATGTTAAACTTTTGCCTATCTTTTCCCAAGCTATTGATTCTTTTTTTGTGCTTCTATTGCATTACTCTCATTTTTTTCCCTTATTTTTCTTCTACTTTCTAATTTGCTTTTTAAAATCTTTTTTAAGCTCCTCCAGGAAATTTTTTGGACATGAGACCAAATAACGTTTTTTTCTTTGAGCCTTCATGTGTAGCCATTTTGATACTATGGTACTCCTCTGTGTTTATGCCTTGATCCTTCCTATCACCATTGTAAGTTTTTATAGTCAAGCTCTTTTTTGTTGTTTTTTTTGCTCATTTTTCTGCTATTTTTGTGACTTAGTGTTTTTTGGGTTTTTTTTTTGCTTTTTGGAGGGGTACTGGTGGGGGCAATTGGGGTTAAGTGACTTGCCCAAGGTCACATGGCTAGTAGTGTTAAGTGTCTGAGGTCAGATTTGAACTCAGGTCCTCCTGACTCCAGGGCTGGTGCTCTATTCATTGTACCACCTAGCTACCCCAACTTAGTGTTTTTATGTAAGAGTTGGGCTCTGGTCCGAAATTTTCCCAAGCTCTTTATGCTGGTCCTTTGGGTCTTGCCACTGTCTTTCACTGGGCTTTAGGGGTTGCCTGCTTGTTTTCTCTGAAGGGTAAGTTTCCTTTCTTGCTTGTACTGGGGGATGGGGCATGCCTGTTGGCCTCCTCTGGGTACAAGGTTTACCTGCTGGTCTTCTCTTGTAGTGGGGCCCTGCTGTAGGCTTGTTATAATAACAGAGTCTTGCTGGCAGCTATCCTTTGGGGAGTAATTTCATTGCTGATATGCCTGAGGGATGGGGCCCTGTGCTGGGTTGCTATGGAAAAGAGGGTCTCTCTGTTGGCAAACTCCTGGGTCAGGGTATCACTGTTGGTCAGCCTCAGGACAGTGCATCACCAATACTGTCAAGGACTCCCTGATGGCTTATGCTGGGGGTAGAGTCACTGGGGTAGGGCCTTGTTCCCCTGCCCAGACTGCTCACTTGTCTAGTGGGCTATTTGTTTCCAGGGGAGCAGAGTCTTGCTGGTGGATTGTCCCAGGACTGAAGTCTTGCTACAGCTCCCTTGCTGTGAGAATGGTTGCTACTGCTGCTCTTCTCAGAGCTTGCTCCACCAAATCTCAGTGAGACAGAGAGCTGGCCAGGCTGATAAGCTGCTTCCCTGCTCCTAGATCAATTCTGAGGCAGCTTTCCAGTTGTTTGGATGGTAATTTTGGAAAACCAGAGGGTTCTTTCCTCATTCAGTCATCTTGGCACCAGAAGTCAGTAATTGTTTTAAAGTTAATTGAGTGCTAGAGGATGATTTGTTAATGGAAATATAGTGGTTGACATGTGTGCTACCACTGTGTTTCCATTAACAAATCGTTATGAGAAAGTATTATGAGGAAGAGTCAGTCAGTAGGGCCCTAGAATCCTAAGAGGAGTGAATTGTAGTAAAGACTGTTCCTCTAGGGAAAGCCTAAATTGACAGAATAGAGAGATAGGTGAAAGGAAAATGGGCCACAGAGAAAGAAAAATTGACCATGATGGAAGAAAGGGAAGCAAAAGCACTCAGTACCTAAGAAAGGTAAGAGAAAGGGGAGAAGCTGATGAGAGACATTTTTATGTAGAAATAACACTGGTCTCTTTTAAAAATTTCTCTTTCTTTCTCACTGCTATCATTATCATGGTGTCCAGACTGTTGATTTCTAAATCTTTTTGTTGCAGATTCAACTTTTCTGGAGCAAACAAAGATAGCTGTGATCTGTCTTCTCTCTCTATTTTCTGAAATGCACTTTCCAGAAGCCAATAATACATTAACATAGATTCTTCCTTTAAAAAAAATCAAATTAACCAAAGGTTTATCTATATTATTAGTTTTCTTTCCATAAAACAAAGCCTTAGTTTTATTTCTTATTTCAATACTTTTTCTACTTTCAATTTTATTAATCTCTCCTTTGATTTTCAGAATTAGTGAATTGGTATTTAATTGGGGATTCAAAATTTGTTCCTTTTGGAGCTTTTTTGATTTCATGTTAAATTCATTGATCTCCTCTTTCTCTATTTTATTCATGTAAGAATTTAGAGATATGAAATTTCCCGTAAGAACTGCTTTGGTTCTTATAAAACATCCTATAGGTTTTGGAATGTTGTCTCATTATTGTCATTCTCTTTGATGAACTTATTGATTGTTTCCATGATTTGTTGTTTGACCCACTCATTCCTTAGGATTAGATTATTTAGTTTCCAATTAATTTTGAGTCTGTCTTTCCATGGCCTTTTTTTACATGCAACTTTTTTGCATCATGATCTGAAGAGGATATATTTAATATATTTGCCTTTCTGCATTGGATTGTGTGGTTTTTATGCCCTGCTACATGGTCAATTTTTGTGTAGGTGCCATGTACCACTGAGAAAAAAGGTATATACTTTTCTATTTCCATTCACTTTTCTCCAGAGGTCTATCATATCTAACTTTTCTAAAATTCTAGTTACCTCTTAACTTCATTCTTGTTTATCTTATCATTAGATTCAACTATTTCTAAGAGGAGGAGATTGAGGTTTCCCACTAGTATAGTTTTGCTGTCTGTTTCTTCCTTTAACTCACCTAACTTCACCTCTAGAATTTTGGATGCTATACTACTTGGAGAATAAATATTTAGTATTAATGTTAATATTAATTCATTGTCTGTGGCACCTTTTAGGAAGATTTAGTTTACTTTCTTATATCTTTTAATTAGATATATTTTTGTCTTTGTTCTGTCTGATATCAGGATTGCTCCACCTGCTCTTTTGTTTGTTTGTTTTCATTATTGTTTTTTAACTTCAGCTGAAGCATGATAAATTGTGCTCCGACCTTTTACCTTTATTTTGTCTATATCCCTCTACTTCAAATGTAGACAACACACTGTAAGATTCTGATTTTTAATCCACTCTGTTATCTGCTTCCATTTTATGGGAATGTTCATCCCAGTCCCAGTCACAGTTATGATTACTAATGGTGTATTTCTCTTCATACTATTCTACCCCCTTATCCTGTTTGTATTTCTTCACCTTGTCCCTCCTCACTAGTGTTTTGCTTCTGATCAAAACCTCTCTCAATCTGCTCTCCCTTTTATCAGACCCTTCCTTTTTCTTTCCCTTTTCCCCTCTACTTCTTCCCTCTGTTCTATTCAACTCTTTTTCCTTTCCCTTTCTCCTACTTCTCTATAGGGTAAGATAAATTTCTATACCCAACTGAGTATGCATGATATTTCCACTCTGAGCTGAATATGATGGGAGTAGTGTTCAAACAATGTTCACTGCCTGCTCTCCTTTCTTTCTCTCTCCAGCAATAGATCTTTTGTGACTATTCATGTGATGTAATTTGCCCTATTTTGCCTTCCCCTTTTCTTCAAATACTATCTCTTTAATGCCCTTTTTTGTCATTACATCAAAGTCAACATATACCCACACTCTCTGTCTATGTATACCCCTTTGAATCGCCCTAATAAAGACACAGTTCTCAAGAGTTACAAGTATCGTATTCCCCTACAGTAATGTAAAAAGTTTAACCATATGGAATAACATTTTGTTTTGTTTTTCCTTCCTGTTTACCTTTGTATGCTTCTCTTGAGACTTGTATATGAAGATCAAATTTTCTGTTCAGCTCTTGTCTTTTCATTAGGAAAGTTTAAAAGTTTCCTGTATCACTGAATGCACATCTTTTCTCCTGAAAGATTATGCTCAGTTTTGCTGGGTAGTTGATTCTTGGTTGTAATTCAGGTCCTTTTGCCTTTTAGAATATCATATTTAAAGCCCCCATATCCTTTAATATAGAAGCTCCAAAGTCCTTTGTAATCCTCTTTTTAATTCCATGATATTTGAACTGTTTCTGATTGCTTGCAATATTTTCTACATCACCTGGCTGCTCTGGAATTTCACTACACTCTACTTTGGAATTTTCATTTTGGCATCTCTTTCAGCAGGTGATTGGTAGATTCTTTCAATGATAATTTTTCCTTTGATTCTAGGATATCAGGAAAGTTGTCTTTGATAATTTCTGGAAAGATGTTGTTTGGGCTCTTTTTTTATTATTTTTGGAGGGCAATTGGGGTTAAGTTACTTGCCCAAAGTCACATGGCTGTTTAAGTGTGTCAAGTCACTGAGGTCAGATTTGAACTCGGGTCCTCCTGACTCCAGGGCCAGTGCTGTACTCACTGCATCACCTAGCCACCCCCTTAGGCTCTTTTTTGATCACAACTTTCAGTTAGTAAAAAACTATTATTTCTCCTGGATCTATTTTCCAGGTTAATTGTTGTTGTGTTTCTAAGGATGTATTTTAAATGTTCTTCTATTTTTTTTTCATTCTTTTGATTTTGTTTTACTGATTCTTAATGTCTCATAGTGTCATTAGTTTCCACTTTCCCAGTTCTGTTTTTTAAGGAATTATTTTCTTCAGTTACCTTTTGTACCTCCTTTTCCATTGGGCCAATTCTATTTTTTTAATTAATTAATTAATTTTCTTGTTTACATAATTAATTTCCATGAGATTTTGAGTTACAAATTTTCTCATCATCTTTCCCCTATCCAACACTTCAAAACAGCCATCCCACTTTATATATATATATATATTTAACATTTGATTATACAACTTTAAATTCTAGATTCTTTCCCTTCCTCCCTCATCAACCACCTGCACTGGAAGGACAAGCAATTAAATACAGGCTGTCCATGTGCAATTACGCAGAACCTCTCTACAGTGGGAAAATTGTGAGAGACTTATTATATGTCCCTCTTTCCTATCCCTCCCTCCCCTTGTTCTATTCTCTACCCTGTTCCTGTCCCTGTCCCTTTACACAAGTATGTACTTCCAGCAACCCCCCATCATCCCACCTCTCATCCCTATTCCCCCTACTCTCCTGTGTGGCAAGATACCCAGTTTAGAGATTATGTCATTCCTTCCCTAAGCCAAGGTCAATGAGAGTAAGGTTGACCCTTTCCCTTTTGCCATCCTGTTCTTCCCATCCATTGTAACAATTATCCTTTGCCTCTTCTTTGAGGTGATTAACCCCATTCTGTCTCTCCCTGTTTCCTCTAATTCTAATTCTCTCCCAACTCAGAATTTCACCTTTTAGAGTATTGTTCCTTCCTATTCAGTTGATTTTGTGCCCGCTATGTACTCATATATAAACATACTCAGATTTGTGTTTGTGTGCATATATGAACCCTCCTATATAGACATATGTGTATGTATATGTATATATACATTTGTATTCCCTTCGCCTATCCTCATACTGAGAAAAGTTTCATAAGTTAAAATTATCACTTTTCTATGTTGGCATGTAAATAGTTCAACTTTGATAAGTCCCTTATGATATCTTTTCCATGTTTACCTTCTCATGCTTCTTGTATTTGAGTGTCAAACTTTCTTTTAAGTTCTGAATTTTTTAAGCAAGAATGCTTGAAAGTTCTCCACCTCACTGAATGACCATATTTTCCCCTAGAACATTATACTCAGTTTTGCTGGGGAGGTGATTCTTGGTTTTAATCCTAGCTCCCTTGATCTCTGGAATATTGTATTCCAGGCCCTTTGATCCCTTAATGTAGATGCTGCTAGATCCTGGGTATCCTGATTGTGCTTCCACAGTATTCAAATTGTTTCTTCTTGGTGGCTTGTAATATTTCTCC
>JAQQSU010020125.1:0-10110 GCA_028627135.1 Pseudochirops cupreus | reverse complement strand
CTGGGATAGCTGTTTTGGGGTGGTGGGTGGGGGAAAGACGGGGAGAAAATATGTAACTCAAAAAAATTTAATAAATTAAATTTAAAAAAAAGATGATGTAAAAAACAAAAGATATCAATTAAAAAAACATATAGTCTGAAAAAAAAAAGAACTGCTGTCCTAATTGGTATGAATGAATATTAAAAATTTTTAATCCTAGAATATTTATATTTTGTACTATAATAGGGAAAAATCTATTTTTATTCTATTCTATATGCAAAAACACATTGGCTTATGTTCCTTTTTCTTTCTTTCTTTATCAACTAAAGGTTGATAGAGGGGAGAGGAAAAAAGAATTGACTAAGAGTAGAGAGTGTTTAAAGTTGGCTGAATACCCCTTTTTAAGGGAAGACAAGAAGAAAAACAAACTATGAACACTCGATTAGTCCATGCCCATAGAACTCTCTTTCTACAATGACAACAAATAAGAATTGAAAGAAATTGATATGCAGCTTCAGAGTGCTATAAATGTTTTTATGGATGATTATAAAACAGATGTTAGGTGCCAAATGACCTTTTTTCTCCATTAATTCCCATGCTACAAACAAGACTTTTGGCTCTTAGGGAATAGTGGTGGCTCTTTTGCAGCACTAGATGGATTCTTTGAGGAAGCTTAGGAACTTTATAACAAGCACACAATCCATAATTTCCTATCTGCCTGTTTAAATAATGGAAAATTAGATAAAGCAATAAATGTGTGTTTAGTGATTTGAAATCAGAAGCAAAGTTTGGCTGTCTAATAACTACAAAGATATTGCAACAAAGCATTTCTTTTTTTTATAACAACACTTTCTCTCTTTACCTCCCCCTTCTAAACTTTTTTTTTCCCCAAACCACAGCACTATAAAAAATTATTGTCATGATCTCGTGAGAATTGGAAGAAAATCATGTATCGTTGGAGGCCAAGAGCAAAGGTGAATCATTTCAAGCAATTTCCAAATTTACCCCAAAATTGTTACTATGATTGAAATGTAACTTAGGATGAATTCTCTATGGGGAAGTTAAATGGTAGATTTGAGTACTTGACCATTTGGTGGCCTTGGTTGTAGTTGTTATTCGTCCTTCTTTCTGGAAGAGGACCAGTGACTTCAGGAGGTTGATGACTTGACTTGCAAGTGATTATGATTTAAGTGAGGCAGGGCTGTACAAAGTCACCAGCCTACCTCTCTCCTCCAGAGTCATAGGAATCCAATAAGAGAATATATAAGTCAAGAGGACTGGTGATGGCCCCCAGCGGAGGAGTAATGACATCAAGATGTGATGTCTTGATTTGCATGTGAATTGGATTTAAGAGAAAGACCTTAATTTAGAAAGGTCTAGGTCACCTACTACATCCTGGACCATCTCCAGTTACCTTGACTTTTGTCTTTCCACCGTACTTTGATGGTTTTGGTACCATACTTAGGAGAAAATGATGTTTGTAATATTGAAATCTGACATTTACTATGGAGAAACATATGTATAGTATTATGAAATTTTAACTCCTTTCACTCTAATCCTCTGTTTGGTCCTTAAAGCCTTTTACAATCTAGCACAAATATACCTTTCCAAGCTTACTGGACATCATTTCCCTTCAGGTACTCTACCCAGCTGACATGATAAGCCATCTCCCATCCCTGTGACTTTGTATAGACTGTTCCCCATGTCTAGAATGTACTCCTTTCTCACAAATGCTTCCTAGAATGCCAAGCTTGGCTCAAGCATAACTCAGAGTACAAGCCCGATTTTGACTCCTCCAAATGTTCTTATTACTTTCTCTATCAAAATTATATTGTTAAATACTTCTTATATATTTTGTTTTTACTTACATATGAACATTGTGTTTCCCCTAATAGAAAGTAAGCTCCTTGAGAACAGGAATTTTATTTTTCATTTTTGTCATATCCCTGTAGGCTAGCATAAATGTTGGTGCTAGGTGGAGCAGTGGATAGAGCACTGGATTTGGAGTCCAGAAGATCTGAGTTCAAATCCTGACTTAGAAACTTTAAAAGCTGTGTGCCTCTAGATAAGTTACATAACCTCTGTTTTCCTCACATCTTCATCTGTAAAATAGGGTTAATCATAGCAGATATTTTCCAGGATTGTTTGTGAAAAATAAATTAGATCATTTTTTGTGAAGTGCTTTGCAAATCTTAAAATGCTGTATAAATACTAGTTATTATTATCATTATTGCATAGTAAATGTTTAATAAAGTAATTGATGATTAATTGGTTGATAAGTTGATTTGGAGCTAGACTTGTGATTTCATCAATGTAGAGGATGATTAATATTTCCTTATTTTTAATCAATAAGTGCATTAACATGCAGGGCCGCCGAATATCCAAATTACTATTTTAGTGTGTAGATACAAGTTATTGTTGTTGTTGTTTAGTTTCAGGAATGATTTCTATTCATTTAAAAATAAATCACTTTACTGGACATAGATATTTTATATTTATGTTCACACTGCCTTGATGAACTGTGTTCTGACCCTTTCCCCAGCATAAGAAATAATTCATAGTCTATGTTAATTGAGTCCCATAGGGGTTATGAAATGCTAACTATAAAATGAGAATTGCTGTTCTCTGGAGATTGAACTAGGACCAAAAAAGACATTATGTTTTGGGCTATGCTTTGCATGTGAAACAGCAATGTCCCAAGATGAGTTATGTAATAATAGTACGTTTTGAAAGTTGTAAAAAAAAGTGCAAATAAAATGTGTCTTGAGTAAGATTTTATTTTTTAACAAAATGTTCATTGGTACCACAGCTTTATATTTCTCAGCATCCAGAACAACTGACAAAAAATATTTCTGCCTACCAAGGTCAAACAAAAATAAATTGGAAACATTTTTAAATATGGTATTTTATGAGAGGTAGAGATGCTTTATTGCTATAGTTCTCTTTAAAAACTCACTGTTTTTCTGCATTCATTTCTGAAGTACTCTAAATAGGATGGAATTTCTTTGTATGAAGTATCTGGTCAGTTATTTACACTTATTTTTTTCTTATTATAAGGAGTCATGGAATCACAGAATATTAGAGCTGGAAGGGAACTAGAACTCACTTAATCCAGTCTTCCATCTTCTAAAATACTCCTTTCAACTTGTTCACCTTTATATGTGTTGTCCTTCGGAATTAGAATGTGAGCAACTTGAGGGCAGCATCTCTGTCTCTCTGTTTTTCTGTCTCCCCACCACCACCACCACCCTCAGGGGGCTCCCGCTATGAGAACTCTTTCCATTAATGCATATTGCAACCAGTCTGTGATTTATAGATAAGACCTAGGGAACTGCCAAAAGCACTTAGATGTTAAGTGACTTTCAAGTGTTTTATAGCTAGTTAGTAAGATGCAGAGTCATGTTTTGAAGTTGTCTACCTCATTCCAAACCTAGTGATCCATCCAAGACAATAGGCTCCTTCAGCAAGACATATCATCATCATCATCATCATCACTTAGAATTTTAAGGTCTTCAAAATGCTTTAAAAGACAAATATATCTAAAGAGTAGACCCTTTGACTGAGCAATACCACTATTCGTCTGTTTCCCAAGGTGACTGGGGAAAAAGGAAAAGAACCTATATGTTCTAAAATATTGCAGCAGCACTCTTTGTGGTGGCAAAGAACTGGAAATTAAAGGGATGCCCATCAATTGGGGAATGGCTGAACAAGTTGTGGTATATGATTATGATGGGATACTACTGCACTGTAAGAAATGATGAGCTGGCTAATCTTAGAAAAATATGGAAAGACTTGCATGAAATAATGAAAAGTGAGCAGAACCTGGAGAATGTTGTATATAGTAATAGCATGATTGTTCAAAGAATAATTTTGAACAAGCAAGTTATTCTGAGTGTATAAAATACTCATATCAAGTGTAAAGGACATAAGAAGGAAGATTCTATGTACCTCCAGAGAAAAAAAATGATTAATAGAACTACGTATAGAATGGTTGTGCATATATTTATATAACTGCATCAAATGATGACCTTCCCTAATACAGAGTGGAGAGGGAGGAGACAATATAGAACTTAAAATGTAACCAAAAGAAAGAAAGAAATGTTAAAAGATTAATAACAATAGAAGATAATTTAGGCTGAGTTGGAAGTGATACAGATATTTCAGTACAGAAATTCAGAGAAGGAGTGATGATAAAAGCCTGAAGCAACCAAGGTATGCTTCATGAAAATAGGCCTTCATGAAAAAACTGCCTTAAACTGGGTCTTTTCAGAAAGGTGAGATTTCATCAAATGGAAAGAAGAGAGGAGGGCATTACAGCTGGGGGAAACAGGTGGGGCAAAAATAGACTGGAAATTATATGTCATATTTGAGGAACAATGATGAAAGGTTGGTGTAAGGGAGTGGAGAAAAAGAAGACGGAAATGGTAAATTAGTACCAAATCGTGTAATACAAGAAGGGCTTGTATGGCACATTTGCTGTGCAACTCACACTTATATGGTGCTTTAGGATTTTCAGTGTTCTTTTCACAACAACCCTGTGAGGTAGGTAGTCTAAGGATTATTATTCCCATATTTCAAATCAGGAAGGTAAGTCTCAGAGAGGTTTCCTGGCTTGGCTGTGCTCACACAGCTAGAAATCATTCATAATAACTTACTTTCATGTCAACATAATATTGCTTAGAGTAAATACGACAAATATCATCATCTCTTTTCTAAAATTGAGAAGCTGAGGCCTTTATGGAGATAAGTGATTTGTCAAAGATCAGACGTCTGGGCCTTGAACCTGTGTCTTCTGACTCCAAATCCAGTTCCATTTCTACTATGTCATGCAACCTCTGTTAAAAGCACATCTAAGCAGTTGCTTTGGGATGAGTTGGAGATTACAGTCCCCAGGGGGATGAGCACAAGGAATCCTCTTAAGGCAAACACGGAAGGAAAATAAGCAGTGTGAAAGCCCCTGCTTGACAAACAGAAACAACAAAAGTGGATTGCCAAGAGGCACCACAGGAATCACAAATGGTCCTTTTGTGCAAAGTCATCAAACAACTTGTGAGGTTATGTGAAGGA
This sequence comes from Pseudochirops cupreus, assembly GCA_028627135.1. Lineage (NCBI taxonomy): Eukaryota > Metazoa > Chordata > Mammalia > Diprotodontia > Pseudocheiridae > Pseudochirops > Pseudochirops cupreus. The sequence continues at coordinate 5,064 of JAQQSU010020125.1, read as the reverse complement.
GCCCCAAACCATGAGTTTTCCCTGAAAAGAGCGGTAGGGCCTTCAAACAAAGGTATCCATCTTTGGTCTGCCTGAATGTAGTGCAGAAGAGACTGCATTTGAACAGATGAATTTTTAAAGCATTTATTAAGCACTTCTGTGTACAAGGCACCATGACAATTTGTCACAGACATCTTATGTTTGTCACACACAAATACATCACACCACCACCAGAAGAGATATCTCTCAGTACCAAATATAATGGGCAACATATACTAAGAGACCAATAGGCATAGGAATCAGAACACTGGAGTCAGGAAGACCTTTCTCTGCTATAGTGGAAGAAGGGAAGTCACACCGCTTTAGCACTCATAGGCTGACGAACTGATGATTTGCTTTGGTGAAGACACCAGAAGTCCTCTACACTGATAAAATCCCAAGTCTGGCCCAATATATATTTAAAATCTGTAATCTGACCCTAAACTCTCTTTTCCTGACTGTAACCATCACCCTCGTCAAATAGATGTGGGGACAAAACCACAATTATAGCCTTGTATTTATCTTTAGTGTCAGATAAGTTTCTGTGAACTCTGTCCTAGCTCATTGATGTCAGAACCCACAACATGACTTTTCCTTGTAAGACTGTCCTATTTTGGAAAATCATGATTGAGAGCTATGAAGGATGACAGACTAAATAGAGGTAGTGCAGTAGAGTGGGGAAAATGTACTTCACTGAAAGTCAGGAAACATTTTCTAGTTCTGGCTTTGCTACTAAATAATTAAGAAAGCCACTTAACTTCTCCTCTCCTTGGTTTCCCCATATGTAAACTGGCAGTTGAATTCAGTTTTCTTTAAGGCGTCTTCTAGCTCTGATGTTTTTATTCAATTGTTTCAGTCATGTCTGACTCCTCATAATACCAGTTGGGGGTTTCTTGGCAAAGATATTGGAGTGGTGTTTGACATTTCCATTTTCCAACTCATTTTACAGATAAAGAAACTGAGGCAAATAGGGTTAAGTGAATTGCCCTAGATCAAATAAATAATGTCTGAGGCTGAATTTGAACTCCAGTCTTCCTGATTCCAAGCTCAGTGCTCTATCCATTGCACCACCCAGCTGCCCCCTCCAGCACTAACATACTAGAATTCTAAATGCTGAATTTTCATGGCTTTCATGAGCACCTCCTGTATCTCTCTGGAGTCAGGAGAAAAGATGCTCTTATTTTGCCACTAGGACTAGAGATACTTGTGGACTACCTCCCTTATCCTTGGCCATGTTATAGGCATTTCTAATACTACCTCTGTCCCATGGATCAACTGCTACATTTTTCCTAGTCAGAGCTACAGACAACTTTCTATTTTCAATCACCAAGTACTCATTAAATATCTACTACAGACAAAGGAGATTCACTGTGCAGGGATCTGAGATGGAAAAGACAAAAATTAAACCATTATCTGCTCTCAACATGGACCAGCAACTCATTGTGACTTATGCTCATAGAGTTTCCCTGACATTCCACCCAACTTGAATTGGACGTGATGCACGGACATTTGACTATTGTCATCAAGTAGAACTTTAGCAGTCCACAGCTAAGGAAAAGATCAGTTCATAATTAGCAAGGCTATTAGTGAACTAAAAAGGAGAATGTAATAAAATATATTATTTTATGTGTTTTGTATATTGTCGCCTGAGTTATTTTTATTAGTTTATTGATTTATTTTTAAAATAAATTTTATGTTTATTTTTAGTTTACAACATTCATTTCCACAAGACTTTGAGTTACAAATTTTCTCCGTCTGGCCCCTACCCACCACCCCAAAACAACAATCCCACTGAATACGCCCTTCCCCAGTCTGCTTTCTCCTATATCCTCCTCCATACCCCCTCCGACTTTCCAGTAGGGCAAGATGGATCTCCATATCCCAGTGCCTGTGAAATATATTATTTTATAACATGGATCTTGAATAGGAAGTGAAACTCATTGATAATTGCATAATAATTACAATTCAAGATGCTTTGTGCTCCATGCATTCTGGTATATTTGAAAGAGGCCACTAGGTGCCCAAGTAGGTAGAGCTTGGAGTCAGGAAGATCTGAGTTCAAATCCAGCCTCAGACATGTAGTACATGTGTTACCCTGGACAAGTCACTTAACTCTGCCTTAATTTCCTATCTGTAAAATAAGCGGGAGAAGGAAATGGCAAACCCCTCCAATATCTTTGCCAAGAAAATCCCAAATGGGATCATGAAAAATTGGCCACAACTGAAACAACTGAACGACAATAGTATTTGAATACCATTTCAGAAAATTTTCTATGCCAACCCAAGTACCAACCCCATCAAGGAAACTTTAGATGCTTCATAGACGTTGATATCTTTCCTCCTCCCTCTCCTCAGTGTGTGTGTGTGTGTGTGTGTGTGTGTGTGTGTGTGTGTGTGTTTATTAATCCAGCGACCCCAAGGGAGAAGGGCTGAATTGAGTTCTTATGGGCAAATTACACCTAACATAGTCGGTTTGTGCCATAGAAACACACTATGAGATGACATAACATCTATAGGGTTCAGCTGGTTTCATAGAGAAAAAAATGTTATAATTGAGAGATAACACAAACTGAGACACAGAAGATTTATAGTTCTTTATTGATTCTGCCTGCTGATTTTTCAACAAAAACAATCATGAAAGAACAAGTCTTACAATCTTTAATGATTCCCTTTACATCCAGGATCAAGTATCAACTCCTCTGTCGAGCTTTTAAAACCCATCACAACCTGACCTTGACCCACCTTTCCAGTCTTGTTGACCCTTTACTCTCCTCTACACACACTGCCCTCTGGCCTTTGAATAGATTGTCATCCCCCATGCCTGAAATGCACTCCTTCTTCACGTTTGTCTCAAAGTAATTTGTTCTCTTCAAAACAAATTTCAAGCGTCCCCCTCCTACTTGAAGCCTCTCCTAATTTCCCCAACTGCTAGTGTTTTCCCCCAAATTACTTTGTATTTATTTTGTAAACAACTGTCAGTCAACACTAAGCATCTAAGGAACCTACTATGGGCTAAGTGCTGGTAAGACAAAGAAAGGTAAAAGCACCTGCCCTCAGGGAGTTCATAGTCTAATGGGGGAGACAACACAAAAACAGCTCTGCAGGAATGAGCTGTATAGAGGATAAGTGGGAGATACAACAGAGAAAACACTAGAATTAAGAGAGGTTGGGGAAAGCTTTCTGTAGAAGGGGGGATTTTAGATGGGACTTGAAGGAAGTCAGGGAAACCAGGAGGCAGAGATGAATAGGGGAGAATTCCTGGCAATGAAGGACAGCCAGAGAAAATGCCAGAGCTGAGAGATGGGGGTATCATATTTGGGGGACTGCAAGGAGACGAGCACTACTGGATCAAAGAGTATATTTGCTTTGCAAGGGGGAAATAGTATAAGGTGTAAGAAGACTGCCAAGGTTGGGGTAGAGGAAGAAGTAGGTTATGAAGGGCTTTGAATGCAGAGCACAAAGTTTTATATTTGATAAGGAACCACTGGAGTTATTGAGTAGAGGAATATGATCAGACCTATGCTTTAGGAAAATCATTTTGGCGGCTGAATGGAGGATGGACTAGAGAGGGGAGACACTTGGGATAGGCAGACCCACCATCTGGCTATTGCAGTGACAAGATAAAGGCCTATACCAGAGAGGTAACAATGCCAGAGGAAAAAAGGAGGCATATTTGAGAGATGAACAAAGATGAAATTGGCAAGCCTTGGCAAGAGATTAAATGAAAATAGGGGCTGAGAGGTGGTGAACACTCAAGGATGATACCTAGATTGTGAGCCTGAGGAACTGGGAGGATGGTGGTGCCCTCAACAGTAATGGCAAAGTTTGCAAGTGGGCCAGGTTAAGGGGGATAGACAGTGAGTTCAGTTTTGGGTATATGGAGTTTAAGATGCCTGCAAGACATACAGTTAGAAATGTCTAATAGGCAGTTGGAGAGGTGAGAATGGAGGTCAGCAGAGAGATTAGGAGCTATATGTGTATGTATATGTGTAGGTGTGTGTATATATATATATATATATATATATATATATATATGCATATGTATGTGTATGTGTACATGGATATGGATATGTATACATACATATAACTGTATTTATTTACATTTTCTACCCTGGCCAGACTTTAATCGCCTTGAGGGAAGGGGGTGCCTTTTTTTTTTCCTTCCTCTATCCCTAGAGTGCCTGGAACATAGTATATACTTGATTCCTGGTTCCATTTCTAACACTTTAATTTATTATCTGTAGAATCAGAGGAATAAACCTTTTCAGGACTAAGACAGGGTTAAATTTAGAATGTTGGCAGAATGTTATAATATGGTTTCACTTAAAAACCAACATTTTGGTGGGGTCTGATTTTAATACATTAATGACATAGTGAAAAAACATTGACTAGGACCTATGTTATACAGTATATGCCTATAATTAAATTTATTAATAAACTTTGACTTCTTAAATAGTACTCTAGTGGCCTAAAGGACTTAGCATGGATGCCAAAGGTACCAATCTTGCAATCAGGAAATAGCTTTACCAACTGAATGAATATGTTAAAGCAAATAGGACTCCTGACTCCCAGGGCTGAAGTCATTCCCCAGAAGGAATCTTCCCTTTAAGGAGGAAGCACATTAATTGTTCCTGGCCATTAGAGAGTCCTTTACTGCAGAGCAACAGTACCCTAGTGGCTAAAATATTATCATACCACTCTAATAGCTAACTCACTAGAGATTATTTTCAGCACTAGGGAACATTTAGTTCATCATTTTAAAATGTGCAACACATTTTCTTAAAAACTACTGAAATACTTCCCACATTTCAAAAATAAAATGGTATAGTTTTATTATTTATCTTCAAATAAGTATTACATGTAAGAAGAAAAGGTAGACTACAAACATAATTATGAGAAAAGATTAGAATTATTAGCATTATTCCTTTAATTTGTAAATTTGTGAAAAATGTGTAACCATTTATCCTAACAAAGTTAGTTATTCCTTTATAAAATATTAACTTAAGGAGCATTCATACATGTAAGAATTTTACATTTATTCAAAAT
>JAQQSU010020124.1:0-10111 GCA_028627135.1 Pseudochirops cupreus | reverse complement strand
CCCCCCCCCCTCATTTTAGTAGGTGTTTCATTTGTTAAATTGCTTGGTGGACACTTAGTAGTCACTGATCGATTGATCAACGTCTCGTATGCATGGACATACTTAACATCTCTCTGCTGTTTATTCTGTTTTAAATAACTACTTTAAATCACATCTTATGGTACACCTCTTAAAGGGAAGTGTTTTGCCTATTAATACCACCTATCATCCTGCCAATAGGGTCCCTCACTCCTCTGGACCCTCCTCTTCCCTCCCAACACTGAAGGATCATTATTGTGCCTTATTCTTTGATACACATATAAATGGAGGACAATGATCAGGACGACTGGAGATGGCCCCGGATGCAGTGGGAGACCTTGGCCCTTTTAAGTAAGGTCTTTTCAAGTTCTTACTTTGAGTGAGGCAATGTCCATTCGATGGTGCCCATTGTACAGCCCTCCCTTACTCAAATCAAAGTCACTCGCAAGTCATGTCATTGTCTCTCTGATGTCATGGTCTTCTTCGAGAACCAAGGACAATTCACGACCTGTGATTCATCTGAGCTGCCTGAATGGGGACACAACTGGCCAGTTCCAGTTGGGTAACTCAGCTCCTCCCCTTCCCTCCTTTCCTTTCCCCTTACCTGAGGGTGTTCTGCCAAAAGGAAGGTAAATTTCGATGGCTGAAAACTACCTAGTTAACTTGGGGTTTACTGGCTACATTTCTTTTTTAAAGACCAAACCTTAAACCGATTCACTCTGGATGTCATGGATAGGACAATAAAAGGTCCCTGCCCAAGCACCACTCTATGGTTATTTTTTGGATCCTCCTGGCTCAGAGTGAATGTAAATAGTAATTATTTCTCTTTTGACCAGCAATCCTGAGGGTCTTCCCCTCTCAGTTTGATTTTTTAGATTTTTATTAAAGGAGCCATCCCTTGACTAATTTCTTAAAGAGGCCTACTCACCAAATGGGCATTGCATCACTCAAAGTGAGAACCTAAAAAGATCTTAGGTTAAAAGGGCCAGGGTCTCCCACTACATCCTGGGCCATCTCCAGTCATCCTGATGAATATCAGGTCACTGGACCCAGATGTCTCTGAAGGAGAAAGTGAGGCTGGTGACCTTGCACAGTCCTCCCTCCCTCAAATCAAATCCACTGCAAGTCACATCATCATCTCCCTGATGTCACACACAACAGAGGACATTTTTGTCTTGTCTTCCCTGTAGGTTTCTGGGGAGGGAGCGTAAGTGCTCCTCAGTCTCTAATGATTTTCGGTGTTGTTCATCCAAAGAGCAATAAATCAACCATTTATTAAGTATTTATTACATACCAGCCACTGTATTAGGCATTAGGTATACAATAGAAGAGAAATATCCCTTGATCTCAAGCAACTTAAATTCTGTTGAGTGTAGAAATACTACTGACTAATTCACTGAGTGAAACCTATACTGATCCGTATACAACAGAAACCCACGAGATAGGTGACCCTCAATAAGCTAATTAATCTTTGATAGCCTTGGTTTCCTCATCTTTAAAATGAGGATAATAATACCACCTCTATCACAGGACTTTTGTTAGGATCAAATGACATAATATATATAAAGTAATTTGAAGACCTTGAAGTGCTGTATAGTTATTAGGTATTATTACTATTCATGTATAAAACCATAAATAATTTATCTATGAGGTGTCAGGGCATATGAAAGGACTCTCAGACTAGAATTTAAGACAACTGAGTTGTAAGCCTAGCCCTCCTACTAACTCACTATATTACTTAGGAAAAAATTAATTGAAAAGCAGAATAAGAACATAATATTAACTACCTATTATGTAAAAAAAAAATCAGCAAAATCTGGAAAAACACAAAGAAGGAAAAGAATTCAGAAGGGGGCACAAGCAAACAGGATGTTTTTGTTACTATCTTTTAAAGTTAATCTATGCGTTGTGAATTAAGCTATAAATAACTGAGTTTTGTTTTCATGTGCAGTCATTTTTTAGCTAGCATTTATCAAAAAGCTCTTGGCACAGTGCCTGGCACATAGTAGGTGGCATATAAACAGTCATTTTGACTATTATAAATACCCAAATTAACTACAAAAGACATAGGAAGGAAGGAGCTATCAGCGTCCAGAGAAAGAACTGATAGAAGTACATAGAAAATGATTTTGCATATACACACACTATATGTATGTACATATGTATTTTTAATATATATGTACATATGTATATATACATATTTGTGTCTAATGATAGCCATCTCTAGGATGAGAAGAAAGAATAAAAAGGGGGAAATGGGGAAAAAAGAAATTTACATAACAATTTTAAAAGGAATAGCAAATTGTATATAATAGATTTGTTGTTTCATGTACAATCTTTTTAAAGAAATTATTCTGTTATGGCAATGTTTGTTTTAATCCCATAAACTAAAAAGAAAATGAAAATCACAAAAAAGCTATTATTATATAATGTTTTAAGGTTTGCAAAGCACTTTATAAATATTACCACATTTTGAGTCTCACAACAACCCTGGGAGGTAGATGCTGTTATTATAACTATTCTACAGATGAGAAAATTGAGGCAAACAGAGGTTAAGTGACTTACCCAGGGTCACATAGTAAGTGTCTGAAATCAGAATTGAATTCAAGTAAGTCTTCATGAATTCAGGTCCAGCACTCTATCCACTGTGTTACCTACCTGTCTTATTTGTGTATTGTGAAGAGAGAGTGAGGAGTTACAGACAGGTGAACAGTCTGCATCTACATATGATATGCATTTAATGTTCAGGAACTTGTTGGAAGTTTGTTGGGAGGACTCATGTGGGGGATTTATAGAGTATATGGTTCAGAGTTACAGAAGCTGAGAAGTTGAGGTGACTTAGGATCTAGGTCCATACTGATGTAATCGTATCAATAAACAATGGAGTACCCACATAAAATATCACAAATTGCTGAACTATTGAAATATTAAGGTATTATATTGTATATTTGAATGTTGGTTTGGTTGGCTGCTACTAAGTTCAGAACAAAAACTTTAGGAAGTAAAATTGCTTGACCTTTTAAGGCCCATTTTTTTCCTCCAAGGGGAAAAAAAAAGTGGGTTTATAAAATGAAGGGGTTGAGACCAAATGATCTCACTGGTTTTTTTTTAGGTCTAAATCCTCAAATATAGGATGTTTAGGCATTAGAGCAGATGACCTCTAAGATTTTTTTCTCAAATTCTACAGGAGGAAATTTTTATTTCTTGAAGTTCTGAGTCAGATATCATCTTGATTCTAAGTACCAGCTTGTTAAGGTGCCCCTAACCATATTATTTATAGCAAATGCACAGAGAGGGTTCCTGCACAATCATACTCTTTATTAGTCTGCTGTTTTGGTAACAGAGCTATAAGCTTTATAGTCTATAATCCCTACCAGTGTGGAATTTCTAGTATGACAACTTTGAGCTGCTAAACAAACACGCCCAGCTTTGCCTGTACCTGACGAGACCTCAAGTCAAAAAGAGCTAGGAGGAGCATGTAGTAAAAAAAAAACCAGGTTCTGATATTATAATTTTGGTGCTGTTTTTCATAGCATTTTACTGTAGGTAGAAAACTCTAGTGAAGAAGCAGTTAGGAGTGAAGGTCAGTTAGTAATTCAAGCAGTAGCCAGTCTAGTGCTTCAGTTACCCAGCATTTTATTTTTTTCAGACCTGAAATTTTGCCGGGAGGTTACACATTTTGTGAAATGGAGGTGCAGATGCTTCAGGAATCTTGTGCCAGTTTCTTTCATCTGATTGTGACTAGACCCTCCTTCAGAGAGATGGAGATCCAGAAGGGCAGGCTGTACCTCACAGCAGAGATGAGGCAGCCATCTGCTATTGGGAAGGAATGAATGAAAAGATAAGGAGGAAGCTTCAGGATTGAGGACTCTGCCTCTCTGTATCTCCTTCAACTCTAGAATAGCTCACACAAAGGTTTATAATCAATCAACAATCATGGCTGGTGATACAAAAATAAAAGCAAAACAATCCCTGCTTTTATTTCATCAAGGTGAGGACTCAAGGTTCAAAAATCAGGCAATTAGGGGCAGCTAAGTGGCACAGTGAATAGAACACCAGCCCTGGAGTCAGGAGGACTTGAGTTCAAATGTGACCTCAGACACTTAACACTTACTAGCCATGTGACCTTGGGCAAGTCACTTAACCCTAATTGCCCTGCCCTCTCCCCTCCATAAAAAAAAGCAAAAAAAATTTTTTTTTTAAATCAAGCAATTGATAGTGGGTAAGCCGCAGAGTATTGAGCTAGCTATGTGGCACAGTGGACAGAGTGCCTGGTCTATGGTCAGGAAGACCTGAGTTCAAGTCTGGCCTTAGATGCTTACTAGCTATGTGACCCTGCAAGTCACTTAAAGAGTTAAGGTTGCCTCAGTTTCCTCATTTGTAAAATGAACTGGAGAAGGAAATGGCAAACCACCGCAATGTCTCTGCCAAGAAAAGCCCCCCAAAAGGGGTCAAGTAGAGTCAGACACAACTGAAAAAAATGACTGAACAACAACAACAAATTGAGCTAGATGGAGAAAATCCAGTTCTCTGCCTTCACCATCTGGTGCATTTGAATTATTAAGTCATGTGCCTCCAGCTTCTGTTGAATTCCCTTTTGCTGGAGAGCTCCTGCTGCCACCCCAATTTACTTCCATAGCAACTGGGAAATCTATAGGACAGTGGATACCAGGGCTTTTTTTCATGTCAGCAAGGCAAAATGAGGAATTGGTTTTTAATAGGACTGGCAAAGACGTCAGGGGAGCCATTTTGCACCTGTGGGTTTCGGTGATCTTATCTGTAAAATTGTGAGTAAGAGAGCAAGGCAAAAACTAATGATTTTTTAAGTGTCCATTATGTGCTAAATTCCATGCTAAGAACTTTACAAATATTATCTCATTTAATCCTCACATTAATCCTATGAGTTGATGCCCATTACATTTGAGGAAACTGAGGCAAGCAAAGGTTAAGTGATTTGCCCAGGGTCACAGAGCCAGCGAGTATCTGAGGTCATACTTGAATTCATGTCTTTCTTACTCCAGACCCAACGTTCTGTCCACTGCACCTCCTTGTAGCCAAGAAAAGTGACTTCGAGTTCTGCTTCTGGCACATACAGGCTATGCGAACAGACACAAATCACAAACTCTCAATGCCCCGAGCAACTTTCTTATATGGTAAGCTAGAGATGACTTGCTTGTCTCGTTTCAGGAAGGGAATACCCCATACAGAGGAAATCAGGAGTCAAAACCAAACATCTTACTTGCCTGAAAGAGGTTTTATTCCAGGTAAGGTGATTGAGGTCTCTTGCCTAAAGTCATTAAGGTAGTTCTTCAGCGGTCATCCTGAATTGTTGTTGTTGCTGAGTCATTTGTTTCGGTTGAGTCTGCTTCTCCATGACATCATTTGGGGTTTTCCCGGCAAAGTTACTGGAGTGGTTTGCCATTTCCTTCTCCAGCACATTTAATCAACATAGAAATCAACTTCTTAGTGTACTGGCTTTTTATTATCTATAGAACCTATTTATTACCTATAGAACCAGGAGGTTCTGGGAATTGTGGTCCCACAAGAGCAGAGGATCAGGAAAAGGTCTGCTTTCCCGTAAGCTGAATGCCTTCATGCACACCCCTGTGAACCCAGCCACATAGAGCAGGAAGCAGTGGCTATTTAGAAATAAGACATCACGTCAGTCTTCTCCTTCAATCCATGACAGTGTCACCTTCCAAACCCTGCCTGCTTAGACCTAGGAGGCTTGTCTGATCTTTCCTACTTTAGCTGACTCTCTCAACTTGAATTACTTCTAGCTTCATCTGTGCTGACCACCTGTCCTTTCCTGCTCTGCCTACATTCCTGGACTCAATATATTGTCTGCCAGACTCTTCTCCCTAGCTGGGTACTTGGCTCTATTACTTCCTACCCAACCTGCTAATATATAGCCTCGAGATACTCTTTTGGTGCCCTGAGGCTATATTACCTGAAGCAGTTGATTCTAGCGAAGTGGAAGGAATTTCATTTTGTCTGTAATAGGTACTTCATAATTATTTGTTGAATGAATGAATGGATGTTTCAAAGTGAAAAATCCCAAGGGAAAATAAAACTTCTTCTCCAGGGACTCCTTACTGGTGCAGTGGATAGAGTACCCACCTTCAAGTCAGGAGGACCTGATTTCAAATCCTGCCTCAGACACTAGCTTGTGTGACCCTGGGTAAGTCACTTAACCTTGATTCCCTCCAAAAAACCAAAATGAAATAAAAAGCTACTTCTCACTATGCTTTACAGCTTGATCTCCAACACTTGACACATCAATTCATTTGGAGAATAATAAGAAAGGGGAACTTCGTTTGCACTGGATTTTTTCTTTGTGGCATCCCTATGACAGAGGCTTTTAACCATTTTAAAGAATAATTCAGTTTATAACTTTAAAAAAAAATAGGGGGAATTTGACGATCTTCCCTGCCCTATAATAAGCCTAAGGGAATTTGAAGACTTTCCCTGCTTCAAAGATCTTCCCTGTCCCTTAACAGGCCAAATGTAATCACTTGGAGCCTGTGGCTGGAGGAGTTTGCTGAAGGGCAGAAGAGCCCACAGGAAGCTGGGAATCAGAGCAATTAGAGCTGGAGGGAAAAAAGGATTTACCCAAGGAGACAGCTAGACTTGTGAATATTTGTTTGTGGGAAGGCTAAAGGATGATGCGGTTCCATGCTGTGTTATGTAACTTCTTTGGTGCTATGATGGATTTAGCTTTCTGGTTTGGGGATTCAGTTTTCTGGTGTCTGAATAGATGTTTTGCTTCTGTCTTCTATATGGAAAGTCTGTTTATATTATGCAATTGAGAACAATGCTAGCATATTTAGAGTCACCAGCGGTGCTGTGAATAGTGTGTTGGTGCAACATAGAGGCATTTAACCATTTGAAAGAATAATTCAATTTATAACTTAAAAAATGGGGCCCTAGACTTTTGAATCAGAAGGCACAAGTGCATTCATGACTGTTACCATTGGCAAATCATTTAAGCCTTATGGATTTCTGTCTCTTCCATGTTAACATAAAGATAATACCTGCTCTGCCTTCTTCACAGAACTGCTAACGAGATAAGGAGCAAATGAGATAAAGATGTGAAAGCATTTTGTAAACTGCAAAACAGTATGCAACTGGGAAGTAGTGGGAAAAGCATTGGATTAGAGTCTAGGAGTCATGGCTTCTTGTCCTGATGTAGGAGTTTTATGTCTACTGACATTGGCATTTCCTAAGCATCAAGGAGTGGATCCAAAGATGCCTTCAAGAATATACCTGTCTCTGACCTGGTGAACCAGTGTCATCATAGCCCAATTCTTCTGTGTCCCAGACTTCAGATGGCTGAGTAACATGACTTGCAGATTACATCACATAGGAAATAAACCAACAGATACCCTGAGAAAGACACCCAGAAACAACCAGACCATGGAAAGCTTTGAATATAAGGGTTAAAGATATTAGCTTTATTTACAAAACAACATGGAGCCATTGAAGGATTTTGAGCAGTGGAGGGGACTGATCCCATTTGTTTCTTAGGAAGATTAAACAAGCAGCAACATGAAAGGGGTCTAGACTTAAGGCAATGGAAATGAAAAAGAAAAGATAGATAAGAAACAATAGTAAAGTAGATCATAGAAGTGGAACTGACAGGAATTGACAATGAATTTGATATGAGGGAGAGGAAGGGAATATAGAAGGAAGTTTTGAACATGTGACTGGGACAATGGTGGTACTAAGAATAGCAATAAAGAAGTCAGGAGAGGAGTAGATTTGGGTGGAAAGATAATATTTTGAATTTGACTTGGAATCAAGACAACCAATTGGAGATATTGAGGAGGTAGTTGGAAAAGAAGGGAGAAGAGGAACCAGTGAAGGAGACAGAAAGAAGGAATAACTAGAAAAGAAGAGGAAAAGCAAGACAAATGTAGTTCTATGGAAGCCAAGGGAGCATGATAGGAATAAGAAAATAATGATGAAAAGTGTCAGAACAGAAAGAGAGGTGAAATATGTTTATTGTACAGAAGATGTGTTTGCTGCTTTTACTGGTCACCCACATATTTTGTTGGAAATAAAGATGAAAGTGAAAATTTTAAAAAAAGACTGGAGTAATAGTATTTACATTACTTCCCTCAAGGTGTTTTCATCAAGGGAGGTAATGGATGAAAATCATTTTGTAAAGCAAAACTTTAATTCAACCATTATTTATTTTCTTTCTTCCCCCACACCCTTAAGTTTATAAACTCTTTGAGATCAGCATCTTTGTTATATCTTTTGTAGCCTGAGTAGGGTCTGACACATAATAGATATCCATCACTCCAATTTATGGTCTTAGAAAGCTGTCTGGGAAAACTGAGAGGTTAAGGGACTTCCTCAAAATCACACAGTTTGTATTAAAGGGAAAACTTGAACCAAGGTCTTCCTGATTCAAGGGACCAGCATTCCATCCCCTACACCAGGCATGTCCAACTGAAATCAAAATAGGAGCCACTAATATGTGTGTATATAAGGATGCCTTTGGGTCACATATTCACTTAGTTCTAAAATGTAATATTATCTACATTTTATTGTATTTTAATTTTGTTAAATATTTCCTATTACATTTTTTTAAAAATTGATTTGATTATTTACTTTTAAAGATTCAGTTCCACAATCTCTTGAGTTTCAAATTTTGTCTCCTCCCTCTACACCCGCCCCCACGGTGGCATGCAATCAAGTACAAGATCTGCAAATACTTTCACATTGGACATTAGTCTGCTTATAAAGAAGGGCTGTAACAAATGGAGTGAACAATGGGAAAGAAGAAACAAAGCCAAACATGGAAAAGAACGAGAGCATGTAGATTGCTTCAGTCTCCATTTAAAATCTGTTCTTTCTAGATCTTTCTCTGAATGTGGATATCTCCTTCCATCCTAAGACTTTTAGAGATGTCTTATAATTGTGCATTGCTGAGAAGAGTCCAGTTTATCAAAGTTGGTCGTCACACATACGATGTATCTGTGATTGTGTATGAATTTCTCCTGGTTCTGTTCTTCTCAATTTGTATATGCCTCTCCAAGTGAATATGAAGTCCATCTCCTTCCCATTTCTTATAGCGCAATAGTATTCCATTACATTCATATACTGCAACTTGTTTAGCCATTCCCCAATTGATGGGCATCCCCTTAATTTCCAGTTTTTTGCCACCACAAAGGGAGCTGCAATAAATATTTTTGTACATATAGGTCTTCCTCCCACTTCTATGATCTCTTTGGGATACAACCCTAGAAGTGGTATTACTGGGTCAAAGGGTTTGCATCCTATTACATTTTAATCTGGTTCTGGCAGCACTGGGCAGTGTTGTGGGCCCACCAATGGCACATCTGACTTCCCTGTCTTACACTATACTATTTTTCAGTATGCTCAATAAATTGAATTGAATCTGATTTATATTGGGGAAAATCAAACCAACAGGATTTGGCCAAATCTGGAAAACGAAAGTCGTGGCTTATATTTATCATATACAAAGCATTTTCCTCACAGCCATTCCAGTAGGGCAGGCATGATTACCATGCCCATTTTACAGATGAGAAAACTGAGGCACAGAGTGGTGATGTAAACTTGTCCAAAGTCAAGTGGTAGAGTAAGTGGTGGAGTCTGAAATCAAACATAGGTTTCATGACCCCTCCAATCTAATTCCCCTCCTCCCCTACCGTACCATTCTGCCTAATTTGGTTATTAATTTAAATGCTGCCATTTTAACAGTTATGAAATCAAATAATTCCATTGTGCAACACCGCTAACCCAGAATTGTCTCAAAGACTTGTGGATTTAGACCAGGAGGGGATTTCAGAAGTCATTCCTCTAATCCAGTGATTCTCAACCTGTGGGTTATGTTCAATTTGTAACAATGAAAATACATCCTGAATACATCTCACCAGTCAGATTGGCTAAGATGACAAAACAGGAAAATAATAAATGCTGGAGAGGATGTGGAAAAATTGGAACACTAATGCATTGTTGGTGGAGTTGTGAACTGATACAATCATTCTGGAGATTAATCTGGGACTATGCCCAAAGGGCTATAAATAATCACATACCCTTTGACCCAGTAATACCACTTCTG
>JAQQSU010020123.1:0-10111 GCA_028627135.1 Pseudochirops cupreus | reverse complement strand
CGAGCTGACTTTAGTGGGAAGTATCTTTGTGTGCGTTTTGGAGTTCCAGGATTGGTTTAGAGTCCTATTTTATGGGTATTTTGGGGTGGCTATGCGAGAGCTGCGATAAGTTGCTGCTTCTACGCCGCCATCTTGGCTCCGCCCCCCTAGATGTTTCTATATTAAATACTCATAATCTTTAAATTCCATGAAGTGAAAAGCTTTCAAAATAGGATGAGATAGCAGAAGAAATCCAAGCCATGTGGGACCAGGATGAGCTCTGTGACATCTCTGTGGTCCTTGTCTCCTGCTAGAATTTTTCCTACAGATGCCTTCAGTGAGTCTATAGGAGATGAGCTTACGTGCAAATACTCTGTCAGAAGCAATCAGGTGGTACAGGGGGTAGAATGCTGGGCTTTGAGTCAGAAAGACCTGAGTTCTAAAGGTCTCAGACACTTACCAGTTTGGTGACCCAAGGTAAGTCACTTTCCTCAACTGTAAAATAGAGATTATAATAGAATATAACCCAGCAGGGTTGTTGTGAGGATCAAATGAGATAATACTTAACAGGGTGCTGGCACATATACTAGGCACTATCTGTTTTGTATAACAAAGCCCGAAATTTCAAAAGTGTGACTTATAATATTGTCACTCGTAGGAACATTGTGAGGAAAACATTTTACATTTGTGTATACAAATGAGATGTTACTAGGAAAAGCAGTGTGTCTTCAAGGAAAGAACAAGGGAGTTAGAATCATATGACCAGGGTTCAAATCTAGGTTCCAACATTTAATAGCTGTGTGATCTCTAGCAAGCCAGTAGCTCTGGACCTAAGTTTCCTCTTCTATAAAATACAAATAATTAGCATCATTACTTCAGAAGACTGGTGGCAGTAGAATATTTTGTAGACCTTAAAGCATGATATAAATGTGAGTGCCGGTGATAGTGCTGGTGGTGGTGATGATGAAAATGATATTTATATCAATATCTGCCCCTCCAAGGACCATTTGTAAGGTTGGAAATTGATTACCATACGTCATATTCCTCTCAGTTAATTTCGCTGGTGTTGCAAAGGGGCTGCCTTCCAGAGTTTTGGGTAGGCAAGGTAGGCTTTAAGCTTGCAAAAAAAAAAAACAAAACAAAAAACAACCAAAACAGGAACTGAAGCATTGGGAAATTGAGGTCTCTACACGGAGGCTGAAAGCATTCCACCTGACAGTTGTCTTGCCCACCTGCCAGCAATCAGTCCCAGGATGCCCTGGGTTGGCAGCTCTGCCAGTGTTGCCTCCCTCCCGCCCATCACTGGAAGGAAACACTTGCCTCTGGAAAAAGGATAGTTAGAGCACTGAACAACCTGTCCCAGCTGCAGCAGTCAGACACTTCACAGAGCTTTGAAGCAGAAAAGGGAGAAGGGGGGGAGGGAATAAGTAGTGCCTTTGAAGCGTGGGACTTTGAATAAAAGTTTGACAGTTTTCAGCTCCATCTCCACTGTACTTCAGATAGAAGCCAGCATTCCCACAGTTCAAAAGAAGAACCATTACCAGCATTAGGCAATTTGTGGAAAGTGCTACAGTCATGCTACAGGGGATACGTCTGCCTTTCTTGAGCAGGCCTGGGCCTTGCTGCTGGTGGTGCCATGTTGTCTGAATCTCTCTCATAGCATCCAAATACCCCAAATGGAAGCAAAAGTCTCATTACATCAAGTAAACAACAACTGAGGAGAAGGAGTTTAGCAGCTGGGGCCAGTGTTTCAGGAACATCTTTTCTATGTGATAAATACTCGTTACAGGGTTTTTTCAAATTATCATTATTATTCATATACCAGTCCTTGGCTATTGATGATTTTTCTTTATATTACCATGTTTTATGAGTTTCAGCTTGCTAAGTAAACAGCAGGAGACTCTTACCTGGAACCTTCAGAAGTTCTGATTGTATTCAATCACTGTCTGCTGAGAGACACATCTGAGTCAACAGCAGCTTATGAGGTGCTAGCTCTTGTAAATGGCTATTACTGGTTGTTGAAACTTTTGAAGAAACCATCGGGGACAGCTACAGAACTCATTAAAAACTGGAAAGAAGTGGCAATTCATAATCAATTTCTGCTGTTTCTCTTTAGCTCAACACTTGGGTTTTGTTTTGTTTTGTTCTGTTTTTTGAAGGAAAGAAATGCTTGTTTCTCACCAGAAATAGCCTTGAGTGCAACATTTATTCGAAAAGAACTTTTAAATCCTCATCAACATTCAATTTCCCCAAAATTGAGGGAAAAAGAAGACAGTATTCCTGCAAAGCTCCACCACTGATTGGCTTCACACCCTTTGGTCATATACAGCATTAGAAACAGTAAAAGGAGGGAGGCTCAGTCATAGCCAAAGACCTCCCCTTTCCAGTTCAGATAAAAGTTTCAAAACATGAATGGTCAGTTCTTCTCTCAGGTATCTTACAGGTTTGCAGAAGGAAAGCTGACTCTGGGCAACAGATCTTTACTGTGTTCAGAGAGGGTCTTATGGCAAGGCAGAACACATTGCTGGCTCTAAGATATGACTTGAATGGTGTCACAAGGTGCTAAGTGGCACAAGGAATAGTGCACTGGGCATGGAGTCAGCTGGACCTGAGTTCAAATCCAGCTTCATACTTATTAGCTATGTGACCCTGAGCAAGTCAATTAACTTCTGTTTGCCTCAGTTTCCTCAACTGTACAATTTAGATAAAAAATATCACCTACCTTGTGGGGTGGTTGTGAGAATCAAGTGAGATAATATTTTCTAAACAAAAATGCTTGGCACATGGTAGGCACTGTATAGATGCATATTCCCTTTGCCATTCCCTTCCATATAAGGTCCCCAAACATTTCTCCAGCAGGATTGATCTCTAAGGGCCTTTCTACCTCTAAATCTTAGGATGATGAAGAATCCTGCCTGAAAGACATTCCATAAGGAAGGTTGCTTTTAAAATGGATTAAGTCATTCTGCCAACCTGGAACAGATAGAGTACTAGCTAGGTAATGCATCTATAGGTGCCGGTCTCATTCATCTCCATTTCCCTGCTTACTGCTCAGGCCTGGAATGCCCACCCTGCTCATTCCTGCCTCTGCTAACCTCTAACTGCCTTCAGAGCTCTGCTCAAGTGCCACTTGCTGGAAAAGCTCTTTCTGGATTTCTTCAGAAATGAATACGCTTCCCCCCAAAAAGCCTTTGACTTTACTTCCTGTATACTTTGCATTTACCTGTCTGTATCCATGCTGTTGCCTCCTGTAAAATGGAAGCTCCTTGAGGGCAGGGACTACTTTGGCTTCTGTCTTTGTCTTCCTTGTGCCTGAAACAGTGCCTAACACATAATAAGATGCTTACTGAAATGAGTTCCAGACAGTCCTCACTTCAAATTGACATTAAGCAAATTAGGCCACCTCTGGCCTCCAGTTCCTGCAGTGGTGGTACAGCCCAGCTCCAAGGGTCTTCTGCTGCATGCACTGAAGCCTATCCAGCTGTTGGGTCAGAATCGCAGAGAGGGAGGGCCCACATGGAGTCTGTGGGAAAGTCTGCTTACATTAAGCAAGAACTGGCTGAATATTAGTTTGTTTAAATTAACCCACTCCCAACCAATACCCAGAAGGGAGCTGCCTTGAGAGCACAAGCTCAGCATTAGTGTCCCATGGTAACCAGACAAATTGCTGTGATTTTAGGCTGCACTAGCAGAACCAAAGGATCTATAAAAATAGAAGAGAGAGTCCCAGTGCACTCTGCATTCAAGCCAGACACTGAGAGTATTGGGCCAGAGTATTTTAAGAAGGGTTCAGTGGCATGTTCAGAGATGGTGAGGGGGTTTGAAGCCATGCTTGCATGATAACTGATTGAAATAACATGGGGCTCTTAATATGTGAGAAGCACAAATCTACCAAGGACAAAACTACATATGGGGGATCAGACACATCTATGTAGCTTTTGAGAGCAGAAATACAGGGATATAGAACTAGTTCAATGTAAGAACTCCTGAAAGTGAGAGCTTTCCAACCATAGAATGGGTAGCCTCAATAAAGCACTGAGTATTTGAAAATTAAAGGTCTTCAAAGAGGTTTGATGATCATCACCAGGGACATAAGAGAAAGGGTTCTGGCCTTCAATGGGAGGTTAAACTAGATGTCTCCTAATGTCTTGTTCTAAGTCTACGATTTTATTACTAAGACACAAGATAGGTAAGCACTGCACATTCTGTCTTCTCTGTAGTCCAATGATAGCAAGGGATGCAGAAAAGAAAACTTAATGTGGGAAGTGAATAGCAAGCTAAGAAGGTAAGGTCTGAGAATAAGATTTGGACTTCTGAACTGTGGCTATAAGTACATGGGATGACAAATTCTTAGTCATACATAGAGTACACCACAAAAAACTGGTAAAAATGCATTTGTCATATGCCTTGCAAACCTAATAAAAAGGGCTTTATCCTAAAAAGGATCGGGCAAGGAGAAGGCCTCCTATGTATACCATCCAAGCTAGATACCACAGAGAATAGCTACAAAGAAGGGAAAATGATATCAATTAGGACACCCAAAAGTCCATAGGGCACAAAATCCAAGAAAAGAGTCAGAAGGAAAACCAGCCTCAAATGTCATACACAAATATCCAAAGTTTAGACAACTAACCAGAAGAATTAGAGATCCTAATGCAAGGAGAAAAATTTGGCCTCATGGGTATCACTGAGATTGGTGTGATGAAACATGACTAGACTATGGATGAACAAGGGTATATGTTATTCAAATGAAATAGCAGATAGGCTGTTGGTGAGTTTTGCCCATTTCAATTATGGGTGCCTGACAGGAAGGCACAGATATCCCTTGAGTCACCTCTACACACTCTTCTCCAAGGGAGATTTTGATTCCCTCCAGGAGGGGAAGTAGGAGTTTGGGACCAGCAGCTGGGCACTCTGCTCTCCTCTGAGAAAAGGTACAAGGCTAGAATTATATCCATCTACTCCCTTAAATAGGGTTCAGGTTGAGGTCCTGATCACTATCTCTTAAGAGGGAAAGATTTCTCTAAGCTATATATCCAAGGCTTGACTCCCTCCCCACAAAATGCTGCTTCCATAATGAACATAAGTAGCAAACAGCAAATAAACCCAATGATCCAAGGCAATGGCAAACAGAAAGTAGTGAAACTATATAGATAAGAATACATACCAGCCACTACACAGACTGAATGAACTCTCCCACCAGGAATGAGATTATCTTAGCTCAACCAAAAGAGAGAGGAGAGAAAAAGAGTCCCAAACCTCACACAAGGGGAAATTCCCTAAAGTCTTTTGTGTAGTAAGTTGAGAATAGGGACTAATTAAGGGCCCAGCTACTCTACATGCCATTTCTTCCTAGATTCTTTCTCTCCATTCAGGGACCTGCAATCCAGAACTACATATATTCTCTCTCAAAGCTGGAAGACAGACAGATCCCTCTTCTCAAGCTCTCTCCAAATCCACCTTTTATGCAGACATGGAGTACTGAATAATGAGTTCTGCCAAGAGAATCTTATGCAAATACACTTTGAGCAATGGGTTACATATTCATGTGAGGGAATCCAAGAACCAGAGGGGAAAACATGATGGCAAACATTTGAGTGAAGAAGGTCAAAGGAAGGAGACACAAGTGAGTTTGGCCAGACCACCGGGGCAGTGAAAGGACCTAGATGAAGAATTTGGTAAATAGATCACAAATCTGGCACAGAGGCACAATATGGTAATGAATAGGACATAAATTATCTAGATATCTTGTGATCTGCCTGTCAAACGAAGAAAAGTTAGTGGTATAGTGATCATTTCATTTGTTAAAAGGTGGAGGAATCAAGAAGGGGAAATTCTATTGCAGTTATGATTTTCAATAATATAAAGGAACTGATTGCTACAGTACAATGATGGGAACCTTGGGGGGAAGTGACCCCTACCTCCTAGAGATTATGATAGACAAGTAGCAGAAAGTTGGGCATAGTATGACGTACCCTAGATTTCATGAAAACAGATTTAAAAGTTAGGAAGGAAGATAAGCAGTGATTACACAGAGTAAAATTCTACAGAGAAGTTAGCCCAATAAGAATGGGAAATTCTCAAGAATGAAATTCTGAAGAGCCAAAGAGAAACACTTCTAATGACAAAGAAAAATAGCATCTGTCTGAACAGGGCAATGTGGATGCACAGAGAACTCACCAATCAACTTAGATATTTTAAAAGAAATGTATAGAAGATAGAAGCAAGACCAAGACCAAGTAACAGAGGATGAATAATGAGAGCATGGTAGAGTCCTGGAGAAGTAGTATCAATCATAATGAGCTAAGGCTTAAGAGTAAAGGAGTAAAGGACAACAAAAAGGGATTTTTAGCTATAATGGGATAAAAAGAAGGATCAAAGAAAGCCAAAGACCTTTGCTCATGGAGAGGCCAATGATAACTGACAAAAGGGAGAAGGCAGAGTTGATCAATATTTATTTTGCTTGTTTCTCTGCCAAGAAGAGTGACCTTTGTATTAGAAATGACAGAACAAAAAAATGGCTAACAGAGAATTGATACCCAAAATCAATAGGGACAAAGTAATATGGTACCTAGATGCCACTGATGAATCCCAGTCTCAAGACCAAGATTAACTACATCTTAGGGTATTCAAAGAAATAGCAAGTATAGAGCCTGAGACTCTAACACTGACATTTGAATAATTGTGGGGAATTGGAAAAGCTCCGTAGATTGTTGAAGAGCAAATGTTTAACCCTAATGCTAAAGCAAAAAAAATCAAAGTGAATATATTCTGTGAAACTATGGACCAGAAAGCTTGACTTCAATTCCTGGCAAAATTCTACAACATTTCAGTATAAGATGATTAGTGAACATCTAGAAAAGGAAACAGTGATTATTATGCACTAGCTCTGCTTCATCAGAAACAAATCACAGCAGACTTAACCCATTTCCAACTGATAGAGAATATTGGCTATCAACATAGTTCATTTAGATTTTAGGCAAGAATTTCAAAAAGTCCCTCATATTGTATTTTTAAAACAGAAGATTGAGAGAAGTGAGCTACTGTTTGGTGGTTTCAGATCTGGATGAATGCTTATATTCCAAAAGGAATAACTAATGCGTCACAGGATCGTACATCTACGTGCAATAGATTTTGAAGTGGAAAGGACCTTATCAGCCACCACATTATTTGACAGATGAGGAAACTGAAGTTTAGACCTTGCCTAGCTAGTAAGTGTCAGAGGTAGGATTTGAAACTAAGTCTTCCCAACACTAGGTCAACTCCATTTAACTGTTCTTTGTTCATTGCCATAAAGGACGTCTCTAGTAGAGTGCTCAAAGTCTGTGTATGTGTAATGGACTGCCTTGGGAGGTGACATAAAGATCTTTCACCAGAGGTCATCAAGCATAGGCTGGCTGGTCACTAGTTTGTTTGTTTTAGAAGGTATTCTTTTTAAGAACTAGGTTGGACTAGATGGCGTTGAGAGAAGGTGTGATTAGATTTCCTCCACCTCTAAGATTGTATGATTCCATGAAAAAACAATTATGAATTCAGTTATGCATTTTAATCACTTTGTATTAATGACAACAATATATGAATACATTTGAAAATTATATGCTTATATGTGTGATAAATTATTTATTCATTTTGACGAAGGTATATTTGCTTATTCATGAAACTGATTCATCTAAAGAGATGTATCCTTCTGCAATAACTCTGTGATCCCCCAGGAACCAGCAACCCTTAAGTTGGGAAATACTTATCTAGATATAGCTTGGGGAACTGGAGACTCCCAAGTCCACATCAGAAACAAGGGATAGACAGAGAACATGGAGATTTGACAGGAAATCAACTACCTTGAAAACCATAGAATTAATGGTTGAAAGAAATAGTTAAGATTTTCTACTGAAATTACTCTCCTAGCTATTATGTGCTCATTTGGGTACTTCAGAGGCCCAAGCCACTCTTACCTACAATGTCCATTTGCTATACCTCTCTAAGGATTTTTAACATTTAAAGAGTTTTGTAGGTACAAAAGAGATAAGTTATGCCATTGTGGCAACTTTGACCATCAGTAGAAATAAAGGGCTAGCAGAGACTGGAGCAGTTACATTGGAAGTTACTTAAGGGGATAGAGTAAAAACTCAGTGGAGAAGCAAAAAGCCATCTAGCTGTGGGGTTTATAACCTCTGTGTGTATGCACTCATGCACATGTGTATGTAAATGCATGTGTGTGAAGGACACTTTTAGCAGTTGGAAAAAGCCTTTGAGTCTTTTTTTCAGAATGTCTTTAAATGTATAAAATACATGGATTACAATAGAAATCAATTATAGAGAAACAGTCATAAGATTTTGAAAAACAGGTTCACATACCCCAAGTTAAGAACCTTTATCTAGAGAAATGACTTAAGACTTTGCCAACCTAGCATGGCTGTCTCAGAGTGTATGTTGTGTGTGTGTGTGTGTGTGTGTGTGTATGTGTGTATACACATATATATATGTATATATATATATATATATATATATATATGTGTGTGTGTGTGTATACATACATATATACGTATATGTATATTTGTGTGTGTGTGCATGTTCTACCAGGGAAAGGTCACAGAAGAAAGAGGGGTTAGCATGTTGAGAACATTTGTCTTCTTGTTACCAATTTTATTTCTCTTATGGTTTTTCAACTTTTTATTTTTATGATTCTTTCAGGATCACTCATTTATTGATTATCAAATTGTTTCTTAATTCCATGTTCTATTCATTCATTAGTCCATTCTTTTCCTCTCTTCTGAAAAACTACATGTGTAAAGATGCGACTGTTCTCCCAGCACTGCTTTAGCCATATCTCAAATACTTTGGTTTATTGTTGCACTATCACTCTCTTTACCAGAATTATTTATTCTTTCATGATGTGTTCTATGATCCACTCATTATTTTAGGTATTGCCAATTAATGTTCTTTTTTTGTCTGCATTCTTATTTCTCCTTATTGACTGTACTATTTCATTACTTCTGTCTATTTCTGTATGATTTTCCTTATTGGTTACACTTTTCATTATATCATAATCTTTAAAAGATAAATTTAATGCTTTTGCTTTTCTGCCAAGTAAAATTTAGAAGCAATGATATAAGTATTGGTCACCTACTCATCTTTGTAATTTCCTTTTGCTTTCTGTCTTCCTTCATTAGATTATAAGTTCACTGAGGGCAGGGACTATCTTTCTTTTCCTTATTTGTTTCCCCAGTGCTCAGCACAGGGCCTAGAACATAGGAGGTACTTAATAAATGTTTATTGTATTGTATCATACCTGCTTTGTGAGAGGCACCGTACTAGGTGCTAGCGATAAAATACAAACAATCTCAGTTGACAATGAGTTTATATTTGAATGGGGGAGACAAGTACATATAAAAATAAATATGGCAAAGTGGTTAAAAATACAAATATATGCTAAGTAGTTAAACACTAGGTATCTTGAGAAGTAAGATACTATTGGTCAGTTGTCTTTTGGACAAGGGGAGGGAGGCAGGAAAGTTTTCATGCAAAAGATGGTGCCTGAACAGCATCTATGATCAAGTAGAGATAAAGAGGGAGTACATTATAGGCATGGCCAGTGTAAAGACAGAGATGGGAGATTATCCTGTGTGAGGAACAGAGAGAAGGACAGATATCGTTGGAAATCCAAAGATCACCTTTCAGAATCTTATAATCACAGAACTTCAGTATTGGAAGAAACTCTAAAAGCTAATGGATCCAACTGGCATGTAACTAGGAATTTCCTCAGCAAATAGATACATTCATACCTTTGGGCATCCAATTTGTCTGCTTCTTCCAGCAAAAGGCATTTGCTTAGAGGAAGGATGGCAAAAGAAGAGTTATAAGAGGGAGAAATGTAGCTCTGGGAAAAAAAAAACAAAAGAAAATCAGAGCAGGGATCAGTATGTAGCTTAATTGACTACAGTGGAAAGGTTGGAAGTTGGTTAAGATCTTTGCCATTCATCTTTTCTTTTTTTTTTTAATTTTTTAAATGTTATTTTAGTTTGCATCATTCATTTCCACAAGATTTTGAGTTACATATTTTCTCCTCTTCTTTTCCCTACCCACCACCCCAAAACAGTCATCCCAGTGTATCCCCCCTCCCCCAGTCTATTCT
>JAQQSU010020122.1:0-10111 GCA_028627135.1 Pseudochirops cupreus | reverse complement strand
TGAATGTGTATATCTATATCTATATATCTATATCTATATCTATATATCTATATCTATTTCTATGTATGCAATTATTGTTATTATTATTATTATTCACTACATCTAATTGGAACTTGAGATACACAGGCACTGTGGTTGGGAGATCCATCCTGCCCTACTGAAAAGTGACATAGGAGAGAATAGAGTGGGGGAGGGGGACACATTGGGATGGCTGTTTTGGGGTGGTGGGTAGGGGTAAGAGGGGGAGAAAATATGTAACTCAAAATCTTGTGGAAATGAATGATGCAAACTAAAATAAAATTTAAAAAGAATTAAAAAAAAAGAAAATAATGAGGATCTTCATCAGAACATTAATCTTTGAAACAACTTCAGAAAGGTACATCTTTTCGGGGGTTTAGTGAGGATGAAATGTGCTATGGTTTTATAAACACAATATTTTAGAATTATGAATATGTTAAAAAAGCAATTAGAAAAACTAAATGATAGATGAATAAAAGCTAAGAGACAAATTACAAAAAAGTTTAGGTGTTATAAATGCTTGCTAATATATAGCTGAATTTTCAAGTAGAACATTAAAAGCATAGATTTCAAATCCCCAATAATTTATGATATTTTGTTCACATAATTAAATTCAATAATATAGACTAAAAACTCATTTAAACAACAAAAACAGAATTGAAGTACACCAGTCGTTTGCCAATAATCAATTAGTAGGGACAACAGAAAAGAAAAAAATATAAATGAACTTTGTCCCAGATGTCACATCCTTTCTACACCTTTCCACATCCTCTTTCCCCCAACATGTTAGTGCTCTATGTATTCATCAAATCTTGTGTATTTATCTGCATAGCTCTCTAAGTTCAGGGACTTTATCATTTCTATGTTTATCACTCCAGAATTTAGTGAGGTGGAACATTTTGTTGTTGTTCAGTCATTTAAGCATGTCAGACCCTTTGTGATCATGGACCATGTGATTCCTGGTCCTTCTGTTTTTCACTATCTCTTGAATTCTGTCTAAGTTGATGTTCATTGCTTCCATGACACTACCTATGCGTCTCCTCATCCTCTGCCATTCCCCTTTCCTTTTCCCTTCAATCTTTCCCAACATCAGGATATTTTCCAATGAGTCCCATCTTATTAATATGTGCCCAAAGTATTTAAGCTTCAGCTTCAGTATTTTACCTTCCAGGAAGAGTCTAAATTAATTTTGTTGAGTATTGTTTGATTTGGTCTCTTTGTTTTCCAAAGGATTCTCAAGTCTTCCCAGAGTACTACAATTCAAAATATCAATTCTGCATTGCTCAGGTTTCCATACAATCCAATTCTTACAGTCAGGCACTGCTCCTGGAAAACAAGGAAAAACAAACAGAGAAAAAAAAATCCCAGCATGACTGATTATACAGACCTTTATCAGCAAGGTAATGTCTTTGCTTTTTACTATGTCGTCCAAGTTTGCTATAACTTTCCTTCTAAGGAGCAGATGTTGGTTTGTTTGTTTGTTTGAGTTTCATGTCTGTTGTCACTGTATGCAGTGACCTTTGAACCTAAGAACATAAAGTTTCACACGCTTTCATTTCTTTTCTTACTTACTTGGAAGTTATGGGACCTATTGCCAAGATATTAGTTTTCTGAATATTATTGAGTGGAATATAGTACGTCCTTAACTAATGGTTATTTACTTGAAATAGCAAAATTATCAAATATGATGCAATATTCACTTAAAACATCAGAATTTAAATTGAATTTATGCAGCATGTAAAGATTTTATCTTCATTTGCACAGACTTTAAAAATAAAAGACTATCACATTTTCCTGTCCTTCACTGTAAGATATCTTGATATTCTCTAATAAGGGCAACTATTCCTAGCAAATTAGGAGGTTAACAACAGTTTATAATTGATGTGTTTAAATCTTATTTATTAAATATACTAGATAAAAACATTAGAAGTAAATTTCCTAACACATGTAAGTACAATGGCTGGCCTATAGCAAAAGACTTAATGCTTTGTCAAATATTACATTCTTAAATTGTGATTATAAAGTTCCTTCCAGTCAACGAAGTAATCATGACTTGATAAAAGTAATGCCTAAAATTGTCTTAAACCTGGATGTGGGATTGAGGGTGTGAATGTGGAAAAATAGAAAGAGGATTAATTCTAAGATCAGAGGGGCTGTGCTTTCATCCAACCTCTTCCACTCACTGTTTGACATTTGGCAAGTCAACAGATTTTGATGGGTCCAAGTATCCTCATCTGTTAATTGTGAGAATTGGAAAAGTTGATTTTTAAGTTTCCCATGCAGAACAGAATTTATAATCATATAATACTATCTCTCATACTTATTAGCTATATAACCTTGGAAAAAATGCCTTAATTCTCTGTGCTTATGTTTTCTTATCCATAAATGAAAGGGATTTCCACATTTCCATTTAGAAAGATATAAATCCAAAATCTCAATATCTGAGCCCATAAGATTGATTTAAATGAAAACCAGTAAACATTTTCTTGAAGGGGAAAGTGGCATTTAAAGTAGCTACATCAGTTTAATTCATTAAAAATATATTTTGGCCATGACAATCTACTGTTGTCATTGTTCAGTCATGTCAGTTGTGTCCAAATCTTCAGTAACTCATTTGTAGCTCTCTTGAGAAAAGATACTAAGGTAGTTTATCATTTCCTTCTCCAGTCCATTTTATAAATTAGAAAGTAAGGCAAACAAGGTTAGGTGACTTTCGCAGGGTGATACAGTTGTATGTCCCTGAGACCATATTTGAACTCAGGAAGCTAAGTCTTCTTGACTTCAGGCTGAGCACTCTATCCAAGTGTACAAACTCACTGACAATCTATAGAAATCCTCAAATTCTTCCATTTATCACAGGGTTGACAAATCACTAAAGGAGTAATTTTTTTCTAAGGTAGGCACTGAATAATGCATCTAATTTGTTTTACAAAGAGCCAGTTGCTTCAAAATCAGCTAAAGTGACTATACTAAATGAAACACTGGAATTATATATTAGTTAAAATTCTGCCTCAGAAGTATACTAATGGTGTCTCTTAACTCCTCTTTTACTCAGTTTCCTCATTTGTAAATAAGCATAATAACATTTTTTCCCACATGGTTATTTTGGGACATAATGAGATCTGTCTCACACACACATTTCTTTGTCTTTAGCAAGTCTATTGCTTCTTTAATCACCTCTTCCTTCTATTTTTAATCGTGCAAGAAGCTATTATTGATATATATATTCATAAATATACAGGTGGGTGATATAGATATAAGAGATAGAGACAGAGAGACAGAGAGAGGATATATAAACGATAAACAAAATAAAGGAAAAAAATGGCTTTATCTACTTAGAGCATGTTGCCAACACATTATCATTCATCTTGACAGATTATTATATTTAATCATAAAGATATCTTACATTTGTGAAACAACAACAGCAACAAAACCTTTCTGTCTTCCAATAGATTGCTAGATTTATTGGATAGAGCAGAGGTAGGGAACCTGTGGCTTCAAGATCAGTTGTAGCCTTCTAGGTCCTTGGGTTCAGCCTTTTGACTTAGTTCAAGTTTTACAGAACAAATCCTTTTAATAAGAGGATTTATTCTGTGAAATTTAGATTCAGTCAAGGAGCCACACTTGAGTACCTAGACAACCATATGTGGCCTCAAGGCTGCAGGTTCTTCCCCTCTGGGTTAGAATAACTGTTTAAGAACCAGCCTCTAATCTAGTTTTGTGATCCTTGGCAAATTGTTTGAACTCTAAGGGTCTCAAAATGAGAATTGATTTAAGGATGCCTCAAGGCTTATATGGACTACATTTAGGATATTGGCCAGGTTTCTGGAACTATACTGGCTACACCTTTCCCAAAGTGTTCTCAGAATTATTTTCCAAAGACATCAGCTCTAAACCCTATTATTCTGTTCTTTCCCAACATTATCAGTTAGCTTTGAGTAGCTTTTAGAAAAGGATATTTACTAAATTGGTAAAATATTAATAATTGATACAAAATTTCTCCCCATGTATGTATTATATACTCTCCCATAAGCCCTCAAAAAGTATTTTTTAGCATGATGAATCTACTTTGGATACAGATGCTTCTGCCACTAATACTCTACACTTATTTGATCCATTCAAATCTGCCATGTCCCCTACCTCAGTGTCAAGTTCTGGATCACACCTACTGTCTGACTACAAAATACTATTAACTTCAACTGTCAATGAGCTGGCTATTTAACAAACAATTATTCACCTTCCACTTTTTCATAATTTCTCAACAGATTTGCTACGTCAGCTATTATATTTCTCTACCATCAAGTTTCCATTTCCCCTTTCTTTCTCAAGCATACATTAATTTTGACAGATGGCCTCATCTTTTAAATTTTTGATAAAATCCAATGTATTAAGCATAATATTCACTTTGTTTTTTTTTTTTTCTGTTTCACAAGATGTTTCTCATTCTTAGTCTAACTACTCTTTGACCCTTTCTTAGGGGAAAAGTTGTTCTCTCTCCTTTCCAAAGTTTATTACTACCTATTCATTTGGTCCCATTATCACTTATTTCTTTCAGCACCTCAAGCTTTGACCTAGCTCTTAATACTTGGTTTTCCAGTAATGTAAGTGCTAAAATTTATTTTAAACTTGTTTGGAAAGCAGCATATTCCAAATAAGTCTCAATAAACATGAAAGATAGCCTCTGCTACTTTCTGTGTGAGAATCTCAAATAGAAGTACAATTACCAGTAAGGATTCATGTAATTAAATCTAATTATATACTTTTTCTTTCCTCTTCCTGCTGATAGGCTTTAAATATCACCTTACTCATCCCTGGCCCTGGGGCAAGGCTTAATTTATTTCTCAATGGGATCCAGCCTTTACATATATGAATTAACTCCCTCAACTGTCTTTGATTGTCAGTTATCAGACTTCAGCCAAGCCTTAATGAAAACTTTTATCATGCCTGTCTGTAGAAAATGGTTCCCCAAAGCCTATAAAATACACTGCAAAAGCTTCAGTCTGTAATAGATAGACTTTCATAATCTTGTCCCTACCTATATGTCTAAACTTATTATACATAAATGCTCTACCACAGAAAAATTAGTTACTAAAACAACAATAGGGCATTTTTGCACTTTTCAGCATGTATACCTTTGTCTATACCTCTCCTTTTCTCTGGAATGTCCTTTCCCACAGCAGCAGAATTCCTTTCATTTTATCAAAACTGTATTGTTTTCTAATGTTACCTCTTCCATGAAATTTTCACTGGATTACCTATGCTGAAGGTGATAATATACTCCCTCCAATATTTTTTGGGTTCATTTAGCTATATCAACCATACAATACTGAAAATATTCTATTTTACATGATATTTAGTATATATATATGTATATATGGTATCATATGTGTGTGTTTGTATGTGTATATATATGCATATGTATATGTGTATGTATATATATATATATATGTGTGTGTGTGTATATATATATATGATACTATTTTATAATCTAGAAAGCAAAGGCAACATTTAATGTATTCTGTACAACTTCATAGGGACTGGGGAAGGAATAGCTTTTCAATACTTTTTTTTTCTGTTAAAAATGTACAAACTTGATTATTTATATATTTTGCCTATGTCATTCTTCATAGAAAACCATTATATTTGCTCTCATGTCACAGAATAAAGGAAATTCTCCTTCCATAAATCTTCTAAAATTTCCCATAATCCTCTGACTTTGTTTTCTTGATGAGTGGAATGCAGAATCTCAAATGAATTCCTGGCCACAAAACCCAAATGTACAACTGTATAGTCAACCCTTCTACAATAACTTGGAGAACTTTAGTGAAGAAGAAACAACTCTATTCCTAGACAACTTCTTTCTAATCTGACAGAGCACTAATTTTTTACAAGATCTATTTTTTTTCCTATTTTTCATCAATCCAATGTTTACCTCTTTGAAATGTCCAATTAATTATTCCTATTTCTGTTATCTGGTGCTCAGAAAAATTTTAATACTTCTTCCACTGGGGGGGGGGGGAAAAACAGAGTTAAAGAGAAAATTTGACACTCAAATACAAGAAGCAAGAGGAGCATGAGAAGGTAAAAGGGAAAAGAAATCATGAAGAACTTACCAAAGTTTAATTATTTGCATTCTTACATGGAAAAACAATAATTGTAACTTATGAAACTTTTCTCAGTATGAGGACAGTGGAAGGGAATATAAATATGTGTGTGTGTCTGTATAAGAGGCTATATGTGCATATGAACACATATGTAACTATGTGTATATATGTGTACAGATATACATAGACAGAGGGCACAGGATCAATTGAATAGGAAGGGATGATATTTAAAAGGTGAAATTGAGAGGTGAGAGAGGAATATAATGAGAGGAGATGGGGAGAGACAGAATGGGGTAATTTATCTCATATAGAAGACACAAAGGATAACTGTTACAATGGAGGGGAAGAACAGGAAGGCAAAAGAGAATGGGGTCAACCTTACTCTCATTGAACTTGGCTTATGCAGGGAATAACATACACACTAAATTTGGTATCTTGCCCTATAGGAGAGTGGGCATGAGAGGGGGAATGATGGAGGGGAGGGTAGTTAGAAGCACACACTTTTGAAAAGGGACAGGCTCAAAGTAGAGAATAGAACAAGTGGGGGACAAGATAGGAGGGAGGGAAATGTAGTCAGTCATTCACAGTATATCCACTATGGAAATATTTTGTGTAACTACACATGCACAACATTTATGGAATTGCTTATCTTCCCAGTAAGGGTGGGTGATGAGGGAGGATGGGAAAGAATCTAGAATTCAAACTTGTAAAATCGAATGTTTAAAAAAATACATTATTATTATTATTACATGGAACTGGGAAATAAGATATACAGGCAGTGGGTATGGAGGTCCATCTCACCTTACCAGAAAGTGAAAGGAAGGATGGGGGAGGATATAGGAGAGAGCAGATTGGGGGAGGGGGTATTCAGTGGGATCACTGTTTTGTGGTGGTGGGTAGGGTAAAGACAGGGAAAAAAATTTGTAACTCAAAATCTTGTGGAAATGATATAAACTAAAAATAAACATAAAATTTAATTTTAAAAAGTAAAAAAAAATACTTCTTCCATATTGCTGTCTTTCATATTTGGAGACAGTTCCTACTCCCTTGTTTTTGGTTATTCAACAACTAAATGGTCTCAGTTCCCTTAACCAATATCACATACCATAATGTTAAGTCTTTTCAACATCTTAATTATCCTTTCCTTGGTGCTATCCATTTTATCCCTTTCTAAATATGAGATGGAGAACTTCTCACAGAACTCTAGGCAATAGCTGGTATACTACTGCAGAAGTATTAACCTCTCTCTTTCTGCACATTGTACCACTCTTTAGTCATCCTAAGTCTGCACAAGCCTTTTGTTGATTTTGTTCAGTCATTTTAATTGTTTCTTATACTTTGTGACCCAATTTGGAGTTTGCCTAGCAAAAATATTTAACTGGTTTCCCAAACCCTTCTTCAGATCATTTTATATATGAGGGAACTTGGTTAACAAAGTAAAATGACTTGCTCAGGGTAATACAGCTATTAAGTGTCAAAGGCCAGGTTTGAACTGAGTTCTTCCTAATTCCATTTCCAGCATCCTATGCGCTGTGTCCCCTTATTGCTCCATTGTATGAGCTTAGTTATATTTGTTAGGTCCCCTCTGATATCTTGTCTTGTCCCTTTGATATTATTTTGCCAGGCTCCAAGATGAATGTAGAATAAGACTTCTGGTTGCTTTTAGAAAATTAAGTAATTAACATATGAGTCTTTCTGAGTGAATTACTATGATTTTAAACCCTTTGAGATGTGAATTAGCCTATCACTGATAATGTGTTATTCTCTTTGCTCCAAGTGCTAATATTATTAGATAAATATAAATGTGTGAAACTGATTATTTTTACTTTTCCATAGCTTAGCATTTATAAAGAGTTTTCAGGGGCTAGCAGATACAGAAGATCAGCCTCAGGGTCATGACAACCTCAATTCAAGTCCAGCATTTACAGAAACAGTGTTTATGTGATTCTAAGTCAGTCAGTCATTAAATTTTTGAGGCCCAAAGGCAGAAATCTAAAATTATAAATTTTACCATAGTTGAAAATCTACACCACAAGAGAACATTTCCTCACTAGGAAATCCCCAAACCAAATGAAATCACAAAAAATATTGTATTAAAACTAACATAGCTATATTTATTGTTGTTTTCTGGTAGTACACTTTAAAAATTATTCTGTTTTTTTTCTAATTTTACTATCCATAATAATAGAATTAAATATCTGAAATATCTCTTATTCTGTACCAAATACTGTAACAGGGACTAAGTTTGGTGATTTCCTGTGAGGATTCACACCATAAATATTAAGGCTGTGAGGGTGGAGCCAAGATGGTGGAGGAGAATCACAAACTTGTCATGGGGTCCCACCCCAATCACTTCACATACATGTAAAAAAAATGACTCTAAAAAATCTTTAAAGCTACAGAACCCACAAAGAGACAGAGAGAAATGAATCTCTTATTGAAGGCAGCCTGGCAGGCCAACAGGAGAGTCTGTCACACTGAGTTGAGAGCTAAGCACATTTCCTCATGAGCTGCCATTTTGGCCTCAGGACCTCCCCAACCAGCAACAGCCAGAGCAGACTTCAGGAGAGTGAACCACCAGTCACTGTGGCAGTTTCCAGACTTCTTAACTCATAAACACCAAAAACAAAGTAAAACATCAGTGTGGAACTCTGTTGGAACAGTGGGTGAAAGAAGAGCATGGTCTGGCTCTTGCCCCAGTGGCAAGAAGTAGTACAGGTGTGGTGGCAGTGCAGTCACCACTGTGTGGCTGCTTCCATAGTTCTTGGACTGCAAATTGTAGGGGGCCAAGTGACCATTCGGAGGGGAATTGCTCTTGCTTTAACCTGCTTGGATCTGGAAAATGGTCTTGGGTAGTGGTCCTGGTGTGTGTGCCCAGTGAGCCAGAAATTGTGGAGGCTGTACACACAGCACCCTCCTAATAGCACTAGCAGCTATGAAAACACCATTGATTTGGGTCAAAGCTCTCTCCATTCTGGAAGCAGAGTTCTACCATGGCAAAGAGCTCAAATGTGAAGTAATTGCCTGCCAATATGAGCAAGCCAAGGAAGCACAAACTAACCATATCATTCTTTTTTGGGGCAAAAAGGATCAAGGCATGGAGTGCGACAAAGACAGCAGAGTCAGAAATCCTGCATCAAAAGTCTCCAAGAAAAAATATAAACTGTTTACAGGCCATGGAGGAGCTCGAGAAGGATTTTGAAAAATCAAGTAAGATAAGTGGACAAAAAATTGGGAAGGGAAATGAGAATGGTTCAAGAAAATCAGGAAAAGCAATCAACAGCTTGCTAAAGGAGGCCCCAAAATGCACTGAAGTAAATAACACCTTAATAATAGACTAACTCAGATGGCAAAAGGGGCCCAAAAAGGCAAGGAGGAGAATACCTTAAAAAGTAAAATTTGCCAGATTGAAAAGGAATTTCAAAAATGCACTGAAGAGTATTACTCTTCCAAAATTAGATTGGAGCAATTGGAAGCTAATGGCTTGATGAGAAATCAAGATACTATAAAACAGATGCAAACAAATGAAAAACTAGAAGGCAATGTGAAATATCTCATTAAAAAAAAATACTGACCTGGAAAGTAGATCAAGGAGAGATAATTTAAAAATGATTGGACTACCTGAAAGCCATGGTTAAACAAAGAGCTTAGACACTGTCTTTCAAGAAATTTTCAAGCAAAATTGCCCTGATATTCTAGAACCAGAGGGTAAAATAGAAATTGAAAGAATTCATCAATCACTGCTTGAAATAGAGGCCAAAAAGAAACCTCCTAGAAATATCATAGCCAAATTCCAGAGTTCCAAGGGCAAGGAGAAAACACTGCAAGCAGTCAGGTGAAACAATTTTAATATTGTTGAAACACAATCAGGATAATACAAGACCTACCAGCTTCTACCTTAAGGGATAGAAAGGCTTGGAATATTATATTCTGGAAATCAAAGGAGCTAAGACTAAAATCAAGAATCACCCACCCAGCAAAACTGAGTA
>JAQQSU010020121.1:0-10111 GCA_028627135.1 Pseudochirops cupreus | reverse complement strand
TCTCTCTCTCTCTCTCTCTCTCTCTCTCTCTCCCTCTCATTAACAACCATCTTTAAGAGTTATTTACAATTCCCTTCGTATTCAATGGTCCTTGATGTATTTCTCCTTTTGGTCTTAGCTGTTGGTCCGTTCAAAGATGTACTTTTGTTGAGATGTTTTTTAAATATGAATGCTATATAGATGTTATTATACAATAATAATGACAATAAATATTATTTTTTTTGTTACTATACTCATTTCTAAATGCTAATTCGAAAAGCAGCCATTTATTTAGCCCTGTACAGCTTATCGAAACCCTTACCTCACCAAAACCCTAAAACGTTGGGAACTTTCTTCTGATTTTAAAGATTCAGGAAGTGAGATTCTGAAATGTAACTTTCATATAGCCATTTTCAGTTCCAAGGGCTTTTATATACACTAAATAAACCCAGTTTTAAAAGCTTTGATTCATTGCCTGCTGTGTATAAGACCCTGTCTTACTGCAGAATACTTTCCCTTGGATGGTCCCCTCTCTTTCAGGTGTGATGTCCAGAGGAGGTAAGTGATTTTCCAACAATCCCAGTCAACAAATAGAAGAGGTGATTCTAACCCAGGTCATCTGGTTCCAATTTCTGTGCTCTTGACACAATACCTCTCAAAGTTGATGTTATGTATATAAACATACATGTCTGTGTGTGTGAATGTGTATTAAATTGTGTCTGTCTTGTTTGTTTATATGGCTGTTTAAGCTTGGACGTTTGTGGGGGGGGGAGGGGTTGTGTATGTGTGTGTGTGTGTGTGTGTGTTTTCTGTATGCACTTGTGTCCGGTAGGCATTTGCACAGAAGTATTTGTGTTTGCCCACATGTACTCCCAGCATAATGCTAAAGACAAAAAAGTCTAGAGGAAGAAAAGATCACAGATAAAGTAGAAGGAGCTTAGCAATCATCTTGTCCAACCCCTTACTTTTACAGAAAAAGAAACTGGGAAATCAGAGATGAAGTGAATTGTATGATGTCACACAAGTAATAAGGAATAGACTTAGGATTTAAACCCAGGTCCTCTGATTCCAGACCCAGTATTCTGCCTTTTCAGTCTATCCAGTCTTTTGCCTCCTTCCATCTCCATCCCACTCACTGCCATGTTTGCTATGATCCAGTCCTATGCTGTTTCTTGAGGAAGACTCTCTCTCCAAGCATTTTCACTGGCTGTCCCTGAGCTTGGCATGCTCTCCCTCCTCAGCTACACCTCCAGGCTTCCCTGGCTTCCTTCAACGCCCAGACAAAAACCCCACTTTTTATAGGAAGCCTTTCTTGGTCTTTCTGAGTACTGGTCCCTTTCCTCTGTGGATTATTTTCAATTTATCCCATATCTATCTTGTTTGTACGGAGTTGTCTGGGTGCTCAGGTGCTCACTCTTAAGGAATCCTTGCACTCAGTACAGTGCCTCACACATAGCTGAAACTTTAAAATAAAATAATTTAAATACTTACTGATTGATGGATTTGACAGAGTTTCTGCAATCTTCTCAAGGAGTTACTATGTACAATGGAATGTATATGGAATTTAATTCAGAAGATCTGAACTCAGATGTGTGGTCTTAAGTAAATGGCTTAATGTGTCAGTCTCTTCATTCATTACCACTTGATCCAGTCTAATTTCCAGCTGCTTCCCAACAAAAATCCTGCCCAATTAGGGTAGATTTCTCACTGGGGCCCAAATACACTAAGCTCATTCCCCCTTCCTAAACTTATTCTTAAGAACGTTCCTCTCTCATCCTCCTTCTGGCCTCACCACATCCTGTGCCTCCTTCAAGGCCTAGCTCAAGGACTAACTCCTCTGGGATTCACAGTCAATACCATTTATTGGGCCCTCATCATAGACAGCCTCACCTCACTTTATAACTAGTTGTGTCTCTGTAGGTGAAACTAGACAGTCCATTAAACTGCTGGTGTAATGGAAAATGGATCAAATCTGGAGCCAAGAACACAGTTTCTGGTCCAGGCTCTACTTCTTTTTTTTTTTTTTTTTTTGCCTTTTGGAGGGGGGAAGGTAAGGTGATTGGGGTTAAGTGACTTGCCCAAGGTCACACGGCTAGTTTCGTGTTAAGTGTCTGAGGTCAAATTTGAACTCAGGTCCTCCTGACTCCAGGGCCAGTGCTCTATTCACTGTACCACATAGCCACCCCCAGGCTCTACTTGTTACTATCTTTTTTACTTTGAGTCTTCTTTGGGCCTCAGTTTCTTCACCTAGAAAATGAGAGAATTAAACTAGATGATTTCTAGTTCCTTCAAGCTCAAAATTCAGAATGACATGATTCTTTCACATGTGTTACACATAAACACACACACACACACACACACACACACACACACACACACCTCTTAAGATGGCAAGTATTTTAAATGCCATGGGGGGAGGCTGTCCTGATTGGTGAGACTTCTACCAATCTAGCTGGCCCCAGACCCAAACCAACTGTAACTGCTCTCTCCAGGGTTACTAATGGTATCTTCTTTTTCTCTAATGATTTCTTAATTGTCAGATCTGAAAGTCTTTTCTCACTCACTCTTGTCAACCTATCTGCTGATCCCTTTGACAGAAGGGATCTTTTAGCTAGATGCTAAAAGAGATACAAAATTTAGATAAGAATTTCTGCCCTTGTGGAATTTAGAATCTAGTAAGGAAAATCAGGGCAGTGTGCCCCACGGCACTTGAAGTGCCTACCATCTTAAGTGGGGGTCAGGGGAGATGCCCATGCAGAAGAATCATGTGATTATAGACCTACTGAGTTTTAAGCTGGGAGAAAGATGCATATATAAAAACATGTATATTAAGAAATATACAGTGTTACATGACAAATATATTAAAAATGTTCAAAATCAAGTACAGTTTAGACCTGAGATGGGAAAGATTTATTATCAATAAAGGAAGGCTCCCTGGAGGAGGTGGCATCTAATCCCAGCTTTAAAGACTCGGTTGCAAGTCAAACACTCCGTAACAACTTGTTGAGGGACGGAATGAATGAAAATAATAATAATAGTTAACATTTATACAGGGCAGGTATGGGGTACAGTGCATAGAACACCAGGCCTAGAGTCTGGAAGTCTGGTGTTCAAATCCAGTCTTGGACACTTGCTAGCTGCGTGACCCTGGGCAAGTCACTTAACCCTGTTTGCCTGAGTTTCCTCATCTGTAAAATGAGCTGGAGAAGGAAATGACAAATCTCTCCAGGATCTTTGCCAAGAAAACCCCAAATGGGGTCCTGAAGAGTAGGACATGAGTGAAACCTGAAATAGCTGAACAACAAAGACATGTAAATAGATCTCACTATCAGGCATGGGCTAAGTGCTCTCCAATTATCTCATCTGATCTTCACAATTGTGGGAGGCAAGGTAGGTGCTATTATTATCCCCACTTTACTAAGGTAAATAGAAGTTAAGTGACTTGCCCAGGGTCACACAGCTAGTAAGTGTCTGAGACTGGATTTGAACTCCGGTCTTCCTGACTCCATGCCCAGTATTCTATCCACTGCGCCAATATTAAACATAAGGGTACGCACACATTGGTTTCTTCCTTCCCTGCTCCCTCTCCCCAGAGCCTGTTAAACATTTCCCAGCCTACCCCTGTAGAGCTCAGCAGGAGGGCATTAGAAGTCTCAGGGAATTAAGTCATCACCAGACTGGTGACTATAGGCTGCTGATTAATAATAAAAACAATAATAATAACTGGCATTTACATGGGCTTTATGGTTTACAAAGAGCTTCACATACATGATCTCATTTGAGTCTCACGACACCTCTGAACTTCGTGTCATAGGCCCATAGAGTTGGCAGATCCTTTGGAGATTCTAGAATCTCTAGAAAAGACCTAACAGTTACTGTGCAGGGTCAGAACTAGAAGGAGCCTCCCTAGTCGGGTCTATTTCTAACAGTGCCTCAGGGGTTACCAAGAGCTTTCTCTATAGCAGATCTGTTAGATAGATACTGAAAGTATTATTATACCCATTTTTCAGATGAGGAAAATTAGGCTAACAGAGGTTAAGTGGTTCGCCCAGGGTTGTCCAGCTCATAAATGTAAAAGACGGGATTTTAATCCAAATTTTCCACGCCTCAAAATCCAGCACTTTTTCTACATTATGCTGATTCTTAGAATTGCAGAAACATGGAACGTCAAAACCAGGAAGGCCCATCTGAGCTAAAAGAGAGCTAGAAATCTACCTGCATCATTTTACATAAGAAGAAACTGAGTCCCATACTTGCCTGAAATCACATAGCCAGTAAGCAGAGGAGCCGGGATTTGAGTCAATGTTCTCTGATGCCATGTCCAACCTTCATTCCACTGCAGGATGTTCCTTGTCCTTGTCCTTAACTCCATTAACTCCACTTGCAAGGAATCTAAGTATCCTATTAGACTCAGCCTGCTCTCCCAATATTTCTCTCTGTCTCTATCTCTATCTTTCTCTTGCTATGTCTCTGTTTCTGTCTATCTCTCTTCTGTCCCTCTCTCTCTCTCTCTCTGTCTCTCTCTCTCTCTCTCTGTCTCTCTCTCTCTCTCTGTCTCTCTGTCTCCCTCTGTCTTTCTGTCTCTCTCTGTCTCTCTCTCTGTCTCTGTCTCTCTCTCTGTCTCTCTCTCTGTCTCTGTCTCTATCTCTCTCTCTGTCTCCCTCTGTCTTTCTGTCCCTCTCTTTCTCTCTCTCTCTCTCTCTCTCTCTCTCTCTCTCTCTCTCTCTCTCTCTCTCTCTCTGTCTCTCTCCCTCCCTCCCTCTCCCCTAACACCTGCCCCACCTCTCTTTCTCAGGTAATTCTCTCTAATGCTTTGGTTTAAATGTCTGTCCTGACTCTGCCTCTTCTGGAAGTTTCATTCAGAAGCCTGACCCTCCCCATAGCTAGAGAAAGTTCAGAGTCCCATCATAAATTCTTTCCTGCTCCATAGGTCATCTAAACATAATTTCAACAGCAATAATGAGCATTTACTAAGTAGTGTGCCAGGCTCTCCACTAAGGCTCAGGCATTCAAAGAAGTCGACACCACAAGTGAATTAAAGACCTAGGCTTCAAACTCCAGTTTTCCGATACCAAATCTAGTGCATTTACAATCGTGCCCAAGCTCATCCTGGGTAACCTGTAACTTCACTAAGTTTCAGTCTTCTCTTCTATCAGGTGGGTGAAGGTATGAGCTAGTCTTCGCTATGTTAATGGGCTTTAGCCAATACCCACTTACCAAAATAAAGGAACTGTCCTTATATAAGAAAAGAGATTGGCTTTCCCAAAGTCAAAGAAACAGTAGGCCACAGTTTGATCCTGGGCCTTCTTCATCTAGCCCCTTATCATTGTCACACTCCTTCCACCCTTTATATCAGCTGCTGCTTGCTAGAGGAGCAGGACAATTCTCCTGACTCTGAGAGCCTAGGCTATTAGCATACAATCTTTTTGTGACTCCCCCCACCTTCTCCTCCCCTCTGAGAGAAGCAAAGGGGTCTTAGGGGTCCTGTGAGGAGGGAAGACAGCAGGGACCGGGGGCCATAGCAAGGGCTATTTGCAAGGCTGGTGCTAGCGAAGGGGCCTCCTGGGGGCTGGGGCTAGCGCTGAGCCCAGTCTGGGGAGGGGAGTCCTGGATCTCTAGTTTGTTGAATGGGGCCATTTATTCAGGAGATCAAAGAGCCACCTGCACAAAGCCCACAATTGGCCTGGAGCAGGCCCCAAGCCCACTCCTGCCTAGAGCCCTCTGGTGAGGGAGGGGAAGCTGAGCTCTGGCAGAGGAATTTGGCTTTCACAAATTGCCTTGGAGGAGAAAGAGCAAAAGATACTTCTTCCTAGTTTTCCGTGGCAATGTTTTTGAAAGAAATTATGAAAAGGACTGGGTGTTGTTTCAACAGAAGTTTTAACATCTAGTTTAACATAAAAGTGTATATTTATATGTATGGGCGTATATCTGGATAGACAGACAATCACAGAATTTCTTTCAGAAAGGAAATAGACAGATACACAGACAGACATAAATGATGGGTAGATAGATGGATAGATACAGACAGATATAGATGGATAGATAGATAACCACAGAATTTCTGTCAGAAAGGACCCCAGAAGTCATCTAGACTCTCCCAATTTTTTTTTTCAGTCAGAGTATCTCATAAAGAACATCAACAAAGGTATGGAGGAGCTATGGTCTGGCAGAGGAGATGCCCACAGCGATGAAATCGTGACTCCCTGAAGTAATAAAATAATTGTGATTCCTGCCCAGTTTATATACCATTCAATATCCAATAAACATTTAGTGAAGGTCTTACTATTATGGCAGGCTCTGTTATGGCAGATGCAAAAATGAATAAGAGACGCCTTAGTGGAAGGTAACTGGAATACAAAATGGAATATGATAAATGGAGCAGAAAGGTCTAAGAGGTCTCTTCCAGCTGAAAGAAAAAGAAACATTAGAAGTGGGCCTGATATCCAGAAGTCCCTATGAGGAAATATATGTATGCACATGTGTTTATGTGCATGCATACACATGTATATAATACCTGTACATATATGTGCGCACATATATTTAATATACCCTTCCTTTAATGCACCATTCCTTCCCCCTTTTTCCAGCCCCTTCTCAAAGACAAAGCACATTCCTGCAGGCCTGCCAAAACTATTCCACGCACACCCTGGAAATTCCTATCCTCTACCAGAAAATATACTTAAATGAAGACTGTTTTCTGGCATCAGCAGATCACTTTTTTGTCTTTATTTTCATGTTATATTTCATACCTTTTATCGAGTAGAAAATGTTGACAGCAGAGGAAGTGAGTTATAGCTGGTCTGGCAACAAAGAGCCATGAAACCCTTCTCCTTGTTGGCAAGGAAAGGAAGGATAACCCCCTTTTCAGTTACTGGTAATACTGGTTACCTTTATCTCTTCACCTTGCTTCCAAATACATATCCTCTCTCCCTTAAAAAAAATGAAGAAAGAAAAAACATTTTGTTAACCAAATGGTGCTTATATTCAATCTTCCAGAGTCACATTTGCTAGTGAGGTAAATTCAGAACAATGAATATCTAATAGGAGGAGAAGGTCATATAGAGTAGTTTAAAAAGAGCATTGGGATAAGACGCAGAAAACCTGAATCTGAATCCTGACTGTACCACTAACTCACTTTGTGACTTTAGACAAGTCATTTTCCCTCAGGCCAGAGGGCCTGAATTTCCCCATCAGCAAAATGAGAGTGCTGAACAAGATAGTCTCTAAAGTTCCCTCCAGCTCTCACATTCTAACTTCATAGTAGGCTACAGAAGGACTCCTACCGGAAAATAGGATCATAAGGTTCAGAGCTGAAGGGGAGATTATCTAGACCAAACTCATGATTTTACAGATGAAGGAGCTAAAAAACAGAGATAGGAAGTAACTTGCCCCAGGTCACACAGAATCCATGAGTCTCAGAGTTGAGAAAAGCCACAGAAGCCACCAAATATAACCAATTCCTGAAGAAGAGCTCCCTTGAAATATCCCCAAAAAAGAGACTTGCTGTAATCGTGAGCAAAGAATTATTTAGCGCCTTGTTTCAGTTACTTAATTATTTAGCACCTTGTTTCAGTTCAAGTTTTCTTGCCTATGATTATATCAAATCTTTTGTTAAGAAACAGAACTTGTGGTGGAACAGGGAGGAGCTTAATGATCATATATAGATAGATAGATAGATAGATAGATAGATAGATAGATAGATAGATATAGATATATATATAGATATATATGGATATATATATATATATATATTTATATGTATGGGGAGAAGCCAAGGCTGAGAGAGAAAAGAACTAGGAATAAACACGGCTTTGCTGCCTGTACTTTGTCTGTTTTGACATTACTTTGTCAGATTCATCTGCTGATAGAGGACGTTGCTGTTGTTACAGAAGCCCTAGGACCTTATTGCTGATTCAGAAGCCCTGAAAAGAATTTTCTTATTGTATGTTTACAGATGTCCTAGAGGAGGGTCTTACTGATGTTTTCAGAGGTCCTGGGACTATACTGATGATTTGTGTTGATTCCTCAGACTTTGTTGCTGGGTCTGCATTGATTTCACAGGCAGACAGTGAATTGATGATGGTGCCAGCAATGTGAACTAATGTTATTGTGCT
Source organism: Pseudochirops cupreus (assembly GCA_028627135.1). Classification (NCBI taxonomy): domain Eukaryota; kingdom Metazoa; phylum Chordata; class Mammalia; order Diprotodontia; family Pseudocheiridae; genus Pseudochirops; species Pseudochirops cupreus. The sequence goes on along the minus strand of JAQQSU010020121.1, from coordinate 2,018 downwards.
GTTGTTAAGCTTTGTCTTCCCAGGAACAGAAACTGTGAAGGACTTGAGTTGGACTAGACACTGTGAGCTTCAGTATGGAAGAAGAACTGCACAAGGAGCTGGATGAGGAACTGAGAGCTGTCTGCCTTTGAACTCAGGTGACAGTTGGATAGATTTGGGCAGGAGCTGGGACCATGGGAGAGGAACCATGGAAGCTGAGAGCCAGTCTCAAGTCAAGATGAAAAGACCTCTCCTTGGGTATTTAATACAAACTGAGAAGATCATAATTTACTGTGGCCTAGGGGTGGAGAACTTTGTACTCTGTATCCTGTATCTTTTCAAGATAATTGAATTAAGAATAATTGGAAATTAATCTCCAATTAAGAAGAGAAAAGACTTTTTGATTAAAGAGATTAAGACAATGTGATCTAGGGGTGGAGAACTTTGACCTTTGTACTTTATGTTGGAATAATTGAGTTAAGTTCTTACTGAAAGATATCTTTTGCTTAAAACTACATCACCACTTTGGTGAAAACTATGTGGCCATTTTAGTGATAAGTTGTTATGTCATAAAATTGTGAATGCAGTACTTTGGTTTCTGTCAATGTTTTATCTTAGTTTATTACTGAATAAATAGAGACTTCACTATACTATGTAACCAAAACCTTGAAACTGTTTGCATCAGCAGTCCTCTGGAAAGCTGCTCATCCTTGGCTTTACACCTGCCTTTCCTGAAAGGGCTCTTATGCTGACTGGTACAGCCACCATTTCCCAAGGCAGTCCATTCTAATTTTTGATTGCTATGATTATTAGTAAATTTTTCTTAGAATTTAAATCTGCCTTTCTACCTATAATTTCTGTTCACTGTTCATAGTCCTCCTTTCTAAGGTCAAGAAGACATAAATTTCTTCTATGTGGCAGAGCCTCACATATTTAAACATAGGTACCTTGACTTCCCTCAGGCTCCACTTTCTCCAGGTTAAACACATTCCTTTCTTACCACCTGCTCTCATGTGATTTAATGCCCCTTAGCTTGGTCAATCCTTCTCTGGAAATTTTCTTGTCAATATCCTTCCCTACATGTACCACCCAAAACTAAACACAACATTCTAGTTGTGGTCTGACAGAGGACAGTGGGCCTAACACCTCTGTCACTCTGAACACCGGATGTAACTCGAGCTTCTGCTGGCTGACGTAGCACTCTCCAAGAATCTTATATTGAGTTAGAATTAGAGTTCAAAGTGGACTTCTGAAGCTTTGTAATCTAACCCCCTCATTTATAGATGAGAAAACTTACTAATGAATGCTCTAGAAGTGAAATCCTTATCTGATGTTCAATAATACCATTCAAGGAACTAAATTCTACTAACTTTAACATTGTGACTATAAATAAAGCTAGAAGAAAGGATGAAGTTACAGCTAAATAAAAAGGATGACCCATAGATATTCCTTGAAGAGGAAAATAAAGGAATAGATAGAGTTGGCATTATTATGAATATAAAGATAAGACAGCATTTTATGGGACATTTGGTCATTTTGTATTGCAATGCTCATGACAAGTGTTTGCAAAAATGACCACCTTGAAAATAATTGCACCTTCTGCTCCATCATCTGCTACAGAGGATGAAGGGTTAGAAAAATTCCATAAAGAATTTTATCATTGTTGATAGAAATACTAAAGTGGAAATAATTAGGGATAGCAAGGAATGTATTGGAAAACATTCATCAGGAAACCAAGAGGTTCTGTGAGCTGCACTGAAGAGTCACACAGAAACACCGCGACAATTTTTGTAAAGAGGAGAATCGATAGACTCCGGTGACAGCGAATTTTAAATAACATCCAAAATTTAAATGAATAATATCTTAAGAGAGATTATAGAGTGTAAAACGTCCCCCAACTCGGACCCTGGGGACCCTACTCTAAACGTCCCCCGACTCGGACCCTGGGGACCCTACTCTAAACGTCCCCCGACTCGGACCCTGGGGACCCTACTCTAAACGTCCCCCGACTCGGACTCTGGGGACCCTACTCTAAACGT
>JAQQSU010020120.1:0-10111 GCA_028627135.1 Pseudochirops cupreus | reverse complement strand
TTCTTGTAATGGTAATGGAATTTGAAGATCTTGCGTGTCCGTTGAACTTGCTGACATAGCAGGAAGGGGTGGGGCAGGAAGGAACCTGAGCCAAGCAGGAACTGGGCTTGAGACAGCAGGGTAACTGGAAGTGGTGGTGCCATGAACTTCATTTTTTTTGAGACAGCTAGAACTTTTGCTAAGGACTCCTGCTGAGGACTGTTGGGGATGGGAACTGTAGGGGGCTGGAGCTGCTGGGAGCAAGCTGCATGGAGGCTGAGCAGTTACCTGAGTGAAGAGAAGAGGATCTTTGCGTGAGGTAGCCTCTTTTGTTTTGAAGGCTTGAGAATGTGGGTGTTTACTGCATTAACTATGTGTGCCAACTCCATGCCTACTGTGATGGCTTTGACTTTCTGGTTTTGGGACTCAGTTTTCTGGTATTTGATTAAATGTTCTAGCTATGTCCCCCATGCAGAGAGCCTGTTGCATTCTGTGATTAATAACTATATCAGCATATTTATAGTTACCATAGCCATTGTGAATACTGAATTGTTGATACAGTTCTGGATAAACAAGGACACATATATGACTTGGGAAAGAACTCCATTTTCAAAAGAATTGCTGGGAAAATTGGAAAGCAGTTTGTTAGAAATTAATTTGATATGTATTTTATACTATATATGAGAATAAATTAAAAATGAGGACATTATCTAAATAAAGATCATATGAAAAATTAAAAGAGTCATGTTAGGTACCTTTTAAAACTATGGCTTTCACTTCTCAGTACTTTCCTTGGCCATCACACTGGCCATGAAGTCTTTATTCGCCAAAGCTAACATCCTTTTCTTAGTTCTCTTTCTTCTCTCTCATTAGCTATTGTGGTGACCTCATAACTGTTCCTTATACTTTTACTCTCTCTTTTCCTACTCCATCATCTTTCATACAATTGCTAAAACAATGTTCCAAAAGCTCAGCTCTAGCCACATGATCCTTCTGCTCCAAAAGCATCCAATTCTTCCCATTTCCTATAGGATAAGAAAAAATTAACTCTTTGGTCTGACATTTAAAGCCCTACAATAATCCCTGTCTTATGCCTGTTCACTCAGTGTATTGCTGAAGAAAACTAGTGATTCCCTTGTCTTGTTTTTCATTCTCCCATCTCTATGCATTTCTATAAGTCCTATGGCTAAAATTCAGTAACTCAATTAAATTCGGCAAATAGTTAATTAGCCTCTACTAAATGTAAGACATTGTGTTAGGTGCTGGGGATACAGAAATCAAAATGAAACACTAACTCTTCATCTTCATCTGTCGGAATTTTTCTGTCTTCAAGGCCAGGCTTAACTGCTATCTCTTCCATGAAGACATGCCTAAAATAGCCCTCCACCAACACCAATGCTTAAAATCATCACTTCTTCAAAATTTTCTTATAATATTTTGGATTACTTCTTTGCTTTCATCATTATTAACTTAAGGGCAGACAGTTTTGCTTTACGTTTTTGTGTACATATGTATGTATATATCTGCATATGTATGTATTCAAAAATACATACACATGTATGCATTTATTAAGTACTATTTTTCTGCCTCTGTGTTAACCATGGAGGATATACATACAAGCAAGCAAAACAATCCCTGCCCTCAAGATGCTTATATTATAGGGAGATTATAACACATAAAGGGTAACTAGAAGTGATGCTGTCATATTTGGAAAATGGTAGGCCAAGAAGTGATGTGAAGGCCTGATACTGGTAAGATAAAGCTCAATTTTCAGAGCCCAACATGATTTGAGAGGAAAAGGCCAAGATTTGTTGTGGGGAGGTATGTGTGGGGGGGTATGGGTAGAGGAGAGGATAGATGAGAATGATGTCTAGAATACAAGTAGAATTATAGAAGACATGCAGAACCCTGAAAGCTGTCTGTGAGGAACTTTAAAATGCCATATCCACTATATGCTAATATTAGAGAAGAGCAGAATTTTGAGTATCTTGAACTATCTCCTTAGGAATTAGGACCAAGGAGACAAGAAAGAGTAGAGGAGCACTCAGCTGAGCTCTCCCAACATTCCCCTCCAAACAACTTTAAAATAATGCCACAGATTGACTTCTGAAGTGGAAGAGCCAAAAAAAGGTCAGAGTGAGACAGGGGTTGGGAAAGAGAGATCTGTGACATAGGGGTGGAGGCTGGTCCAGAGCCCATATGAATGAAACACCAATGGTGGGATTAGCAGTGACAGAAGTAGCAGCTGCTTTGGGAACTCTCAAGTCAGAGCTGGTAAGGGGACCTGACAACTGGTCAGAAAGAGATTACTGTGGATCTCTGTGCTAGTACTGGACACAGGAACAGATACTGTGTGACAACTCCATTGCCTATACTAATTTTGGGGTCAAAGTTCAAAGACAGAGAGGAACATTTTCAATTGAGAGTCAGTGGGAGACCTGAAGGGCAACTGTTTGGCAACCATTGTCTATACCCACTTCTGAGTTGTGTTTGTCCTTTGTTTCTGAAGAGGACCAAGGCATCAGGGAAATGGTGACATGACTTGCAGTTGACTTTGATTTGAGTGAGGGAGGACTGTGCAAGGTCACCAGTCTCACTTTCTCCTCCAGAACCATCTAGATCCAGTGGCCAGATATTCATCAGGACTACTGGGGATTACTCAGGATGTGTTGAGAGACCCTGATCTTTTTAGGTGAAGGCCTTTTCAGGTATTCACTTAGAGTGAGATAGCCCATTCAGTGAATAAGCCTCTTTAAGTAGTGAGTCAAGGGATGATCCCTTTAATTATAAAAAAAAAATCAAGCTGGGAGGGGAAGACCCTCAGGTTCAATGTTCCACAGAGAAACAATTACCATTGACATTCACTCTAAGCCAGAAGGGCCCAAAATACAGCCATTAGGTGGAGCTTGGGCAGGGACTTATTGTGGTCCAATCTATGAGCTTCAGAGTGAACCGCATTTAAGTAGAAAAAGAAAGAAAGGAAAGAAGGAAGGAAGGAAGGAAGGAAGGAAGGAATCTAGCCAGTAAACCCCAAGTTAAGTGGGCAGCTTCTGGTCATCAAAATTTACCTTCCTTTGGAGAGGAGAAAGAGTAGAAGAAGGAGAAGAAGAAGGAGAAAGAGAGGAAGAAGGAGAATGACAGGGAGAGGGAGAGAGAGAGGGAGAGGATGAGCTGAGTTACCCAACTAGCTGGGTCTTCTGAGTAATAATTCAAGGACAGAGGAAAACACTTTAAATCAAGAGGGATTGGGAGACATGAGGGCAGTACTACTTCTGGCCCCAAGGAATCAAGGACCATGAGGAACAGTATCATTTCCAGTCCCAAGGGAGCAAGGGCCCTGAGGAGTGGTATCAATTGAAATCCCAAAGAATGAGGGGCCCTTCCTAGATTAGAAGCATAGTGCAGATCAAGTGAGTACTGATCATAGTTCTCCCAAGAACACACAAACTTGGAAGCACCAAAAATTTCCAAACACACAGAATAAGTTCTGAAAACAGCAGCACAAAAAAGCCTGAAGTTGTGGCAGCACTTCCAAATCCCCCATGCCAGGAACAGAGCCCAACATTAACAAAAAATTCCAAATCAAGAAAAAAAAATGAAAAAATGGTCAAAGAACAATAACAACAAAAAGGAGCCTGACCATAAAAAGTTATTATGATGATCAAGATACAAACTCAAAAAAAGACAATGAAGTCAAAATTGTGAATTGGATCCAAGTCCAATAAATATTTCTGGAAGAACTAAAATGATTTTCAAACCCAACTAAGAGAGGTAGGGGAAAATTAGGTAAATAAATTAAAGCAAAGGAAGAAAATTATGAAAATACAATTAACAGCTTGGTTAAAAGAGTTACAAAAATAGTAAATAAAATACCTTAAAAACAAAATTGGCCAAATGGAAAAAGAAGTAGAAAACATTACTGATGAAAATAAGTCCTTAAAAAGAATTGGTTAAATGGAAAAAGAGGCACAAAAGCTCAATGAAGAAAATAATTCCTGAAAAATTAGAATTAGGCAAGTAGAAGCAGATCAATGAATTGGGCATAAAACTTAAAAAAAAACTAGAAAAATAAAAAAATAAAAAACCCAGTTAAACATCAAAGTGGAAATCCTAAAAATCAATGAAGAGATTAATAAAATTAAATGTAAGAAGAAGAAATGATGAATAAAAATAGAAAATGATTTTGTGAAAAATAAACTATTGATTAATTCGATTAAAAAAAGAAAGAAGTAAATCAAATTACTACTATCACAAATAAAAAGAGTGAATGCACTAGCAATGAAGATGAAATTAAAGCAATGTTCTAATTTGCTTCTGATTAGACAAATGCTAATTAAAGCAATCCTGAGATACCACTTTACACCCATCAGATTGGCTGTGACAGAAAAGGAAAATTACAAATGCTGGAGGGGATGTGAAAAAATTGGGACACTAATGAACTGTTTCTGGCGCTGTGAACTAGTCAAACCATTCTGGATGACAATTTGGAACTATGGCCAAAGGGCTATCAAGCTGTGCATAACCTTTGATTCAACAATACTACTAATGATTCTATATCTCAAAGAGATCATAAATAATCCTTAATAGCAGAATTAGATATATAACTATCATACCAACTTATAACTCTACTTTAAAATATTGAAATGCTTTGTAATAATTAGTTAGAACTCATCTTTAAGGTCCATTCTAGCTAAGATCCTATAATTCTAAGTCAGAAGGCACCTAATTACAAATCTTTCACTCATTTTAAAAAACACTATCTGTTTCACAATGAGGCTGTCTTATGTTATGCATCTATTTCTAGCATCTAAATAGATTCACAATGCTTTAACTTCATCTTCCAGTTAAAAATTAAGTTTAATTTTTGATAAATATTTAACTAATTGGAGAATATATTAAAAATACTTTTAAAATAAGTTAATGCCTTTGTCAGTAAGTCATGGGGAGAGAGCAATACTAAATTGATGCTTCCTAGATTCAGTGATGTTGAGAACATAATAGAAAATCCAACCTTAAAATATATAAATGAGAGAATTTGTGAAGGAACAAATACTTGGATTATTTATGTTAGTATTAAATACATTGCTTCATATCTTTCTCATCTGTACCACAGCAGTAAATAAATTGTCATATTTTCTGAGAAATTTTCTTTTTGTCCTACAAACATAGCTGAGAACGAATTTGGGCTAATATCCCTAAATAAACAACAGTGACTTGGAAACTGATGTAATATATTGATTATATATTTCTATTGTAAGTAATAATTTTTTTTGGACTTGTTGCTTCTCAATAAGAGAACTTGAGTTTGATTTTCCTAACTCCATGAATTCCACATTGTCTATGGGGACCCACTATAGAAATGAAAATGCTTTAAACTTCTTTGGGTTTTAGTTTCTTCAAATGTAAAATGAGGGGACCAAATAACCTCTGAAGTTCCTTTAGATCTAAATTTATGATCCTATGAACTTATATAAAATGATAATAATCATGAAACTTTCAGGTCTTAAGTAATAAATAATGATGATCTTTTATATAGAATTGAATGTAGCACCCTATATAATAAATTAGTTAATAGGTGATTCCTATTTACAGTAAACTAGTTTTTCTTGATCTTTTCTATAAACTTGTATGTGCAATATCAAAACCATTTTATTCCAATTTTTAATATTCTATCATAATAAATTCTATGTGGCTCTACTAGAATTTTCCATCATCTTTGCCAATCAAGCTAAAAAGTCAATAGCTTAGTTCTATATGTGCAACATCTTTTGGCAATTCTACTTAGTAGACTCAGCCATAGAGTCTGAAAAGCTCAGATTTGAAAATTCATTCGGCAAGAAAATACAAATTTGAACAGATGAAAAATTCATGTTTGCTCTTCTTAGACCTCAGAATAGCTACATCTTAAATTACAATTCTGAGAAAAAGGCAATTGGTCATATGAGATATAATGATGTGACTTTGGCGCTCTTACATGTACGGTGTGACAGAAAGAAAAAAAAATGAATCTCATTCGCAAGAGTCTGCAGATTGCTGGTGCAAAGGTAGGTTAAAAGAAAACTAAAATGATTTAGAAGTGGTAATAGGTAGGACACTCCAAAAGCATAAATCTGTACTCTAGAGATTACCTCAAAATTGATTGAAGCTATAACCACAACATAAAGTGGCTTGGTATTTAACATAGCAATAGTCTATAAATTTTTCTGCCACAGGAATATCAGAATTTTATTTCATGAAGTAACATGCTGAATCACACTGGACTTGGAGGTCAACTTCCAAGAAAATAGAGAAGCCATTTTTTCATTGTAGAAAAAAATTAAAATAGTTCAGTATTAAATACTGTTATAAAGAAAAGTATTAGTCTCTTTTACATGTATAAATAAGAAGATTCAACTGCATTTTAAAAGTATACATTAATAAGATGAACAAATTAATATCAGCACAATATAATAGAAAATACATGGTACTTAGAATCAAAGAACCTGTTTTTTAACCATAGCCTTAGTCATTTGCTTAAATTGTGTCCTTGAGCATGTAACTTTTCCTCTCTGAGTCTTATTTTATTCTTCTGCAAAAAGGGGATTAGATATTTGAACTCCTCAATACATAAAGCTATTGCAAGGTTCAAGTAAAAAAAGTATGCAAAAATGCTTTATAAACTTATGAAATATGACAAATATGTTGATTAATTTTAAGTAATCAATTGTGTATCATGAATCTTTCTGGACCTCATTTTCCCCACTGTAAAGAGACTGGGTCTTTCAAGTGAATGAATTCATTTTGTTCTCCTTTACATGTAAATATGCCAAATCACAACATTATATCTTTTTCTCAGAATTACAAGATATTAATATACATTAAAACTATTAAACAATAGCTAGAATGGGGAGTCAAGAAGAAATAACATTGCCATGAATTCTACGTAGCTTCCTTACTTTACTTAAATAAAAATAAATTAAAGGCAACATCAGTGGAAGGAATTCCCAGACCAATGAATTCACAAGTATTTAATGTATTAACATATTAAAAAAGAAACTAAGTCTAACTTTATGAATTTTAATACTTGAATAATGATGAAAAAACTCGTGTCCTTCTGGTTATGACATCAATAGATTTCCCCTTTGAAATGTTTAAAACATTTTATTGATGCCTTTCGTTTCATATTAATCATTTTTAATACAATCCCTCATGGCCAGTGAGTCTTCCCTTGCAAACCATAGCAACAACAACAAAACACAATTAACCGTAAGCATTTTTATGTGACCATATAGGTAATATTCCAAACCAATATTTATTCACCTTTTCAAGAAAATGCCTAATTAGCAGTCCTAAAAAATCTCTTTATGGTCTGCCTCCCAACAGATTTTAACATTGGTTGTAATTTTGAAGCATGTTTTAAGTTTATTTTTGCCAAATGTACAATTGTGAGTGTCCTGGGCTGAGCATTTCTTTTGTGTATAAGAATAAATTACCTGCCTTCCATTTCTGTGTAGGAACAAATTGTCTTCCATAACTAAATCATATTGTACATTTGATATTTTTCACTCTTTTGGGGGAGAGGGAATTTTTATATATGAGCTATATCCAAAGTTAGAAGACAACTTGTAATCAAACTATGATCACAGAGTTTAAACAACAAAATAATCATAATCATAAGAAGGCAATTTGTCTGCATAAAAGCAGATAAGGTATAGAATGATTGCTGATTGGTTTAAATATTCAAATTGCACATTTCTTTTCAAGTTCGTCAGGAAAATGGTTACCAAACAGATATCTCTGCAGATGAATAAGGGTCAATGCTATGCAAAATAATACTTAAATTCTCTTAAATCCCTTTGTTTGGTCTCCCCTTTTATCCATATCACATTCTATGTTGTATATTTTGCACATTGGCTAGAGCTCTGGGCCTGTAGTTAAGAAGACCTGAGTTCAAATACAGTCTAGGACACTTGATAACTGTATGACCCTAGGAAAGTCACTTAACCTCTGTTTCCTCATCTATAAAATGTTGATAAAAACAGCACCTATGTCCCGAATTGCTGTGAGGATCAAATAATATAATGATTATAAAGTGATAAGCACAGTACCTGTTACATAGCAAGGGCTATATAAATATTAGATGTTATTATTATTATTTTACTTAATTGTGTTAATTCATATACTTTTTCTTCCCAGCCTTCCTTCTTCCTAGGACAATTTATATTCCTTAAAGGCAAAGGAAATTTATTTAATAATAATTTATAATACAATTAATTAAATAAATAAATAACAAAATTTTAGCACTTGCCACAAGGCCTTGCATGTAGTAAGTTATTAATACATATTTATTGAAATGGGTTACCCCTTGGCAGATGTTAAAATCAGTGAGGGGAAAGGAGAAGGAAATAAATATTAAGTGTTTGTTATGTTATTTTACTGTATTTCACAATTTTAAAACTCTAAGAAAACTAGATTGACTAATCATAACAATGGTTATACAATTAATGATGACTTAATTGATATTCTTTAGACAGCTTATATAGTTATAGTTTCTTACAGTTAGATTATCTGACTCACCATCATATAGGCATAATTTTGATTGAATTATTATTTAGGGGCATAGATGGATGTGAATTGGTTCATCCACATTCCTTGAATAGTCAGTCTACTTTCTGTCCAGCTGCATCTATTCATCCAACAGCAACCCGTAATCAAAATGTACATTCTATAGTCATGAAACAGCACTTTATTAATATAAAATGATAATCATGTATGTTGAATTTGAAAATTATTATAGAAAAATCATCTAACCAAGAAATCTTTGCCCAGTAACCCACCTCATTAAAATCTTTCCTTTTTTTCTCTTCTACTTTCTTATTCACGAATTCTGAAATTCCTTTATGTGATGATATGTTATCATTCAACAATTCCTTATCCCTTACTATCTCTGATCCTATTCTTCATTCTCATTGTGCCCTCCATCTCCCTGGGCATACTGGTCTCCATTGACTAGGCAATCACGCTAAACCCAGCTCTTTCCTAGCCTATCTTGACCGCTTGGCAAAACAACTCAGATCTACACTTAGTTTACTTACTGGTGAATAACATCTCTAATATTAATTTGTTTATGTTCAGTTGCATTGTAAATGTTATAGTTCTGAAAATTTTTTTCAATGTAATTAACATTAACTTAACTTGTAAAGAGAAGATATATTTATCATCTTCATAGTATACTCTGGCTACAGTACTTAGTACCATTACAAGAATGGGTGAAGTCAAGCAGTCTCCCTAACAATTGACTTAAAATACATGTTCAGCAAGAAAACCACAGTCTTCAAATATTTGTCATATTTTTAAGGGACCAGTTGTTCAGTTCTAGGCTCCGTGAAGAGATTTCATCTCATCCGGTTTGCTGTCCATGTGATTTTTAATCTCCTGGACCACAAGTTATCTTTCCACGCTCATTTCACTTTATTCTCTCACGCTCTGATCCAGTCAAACTAAACTTTTTTTCTAATACAAGACATTATGATTACTGTATTTGTGACTTTTCACTTGTCATTGCCTATGCCTGGGCACAGAGCAAAGTGTCCAGTGCTTTGAACAGTGTCTGACACATAGTAGGAGCTTAGTAAATATTTGACTGACTTCCTGGAATAGACTCCCTCTTTGCCTCTAAGCTGCAGTGCTGGCAACAACTTCCACTTGAAGGATTTTACAGTTCTTCTGATGTTCTCCTTCTAAGCTCTTTACTTAGCTATTTTATTTATTCTTTGTATAGTTGTGTTGTATGTCTTTTTATATGTACTAGTCTCCATCATTAGACTATAAGATCCTTGAGAATAGGAATTATTTTCTTCTTTGTACTTGTATTCACAGTGCTTACCACTATGTCTGGCAGACAGGAGGGATTTAATAAATAGTTGCTGCCCAATTGCTTGATGTATTGCTGATTCCTGGGTGAGTACTTGAGTCCACTAGCAGGCCAACTACTTCTCTACACTTGAAGAATCTCTTGTTTTTCTTTGACTTCAGTGAGACCATGTGTAATAGTAATCACTTTAGCAGGATACTTAGCACAGTGGAAGGTGCAAACTCTGTCCCACTGTTGAGAAGGCATGAACTCTCCTGTTGATGTGGAAGAAGGGGATTG
>JAQQSU010002012.1:0-14806 GCA_028627135.1 Pseudochirops cupreus | reverse complement strand
TGGCTGTTTTGGGGTGGTGGGTGGGGGAAAGACAGGGAGAAAATATGTAACTCAAAATCTTGTGGAAATGAATGATGCAAACTATGATAAAATTAAAAAAAAAGAAAAAAAGACTAAAAACATATCATATAAACTATCTAAAACAAAACTAAAATTTCCTATGCAATGGGGTACACTTCATCCCTTTTTAATAAATATGAAAGTAAAGCAAGGATGCAAACTCACATGATTTCATACAGTCCTAAAAATGCTAGAAATGACAATAAGAGAAGTAAAAGCATACAGAGAGGAAAAGAGGAGATAAAACTTTCCATTTGCTGTTGTTATGGCGTACTTGAAAAATCTTAGGGATTCACAAAGATACCAGTTGAGACAATACATAACTTCAGCAAAGTTGCAAGCTAGGAAATAAAACTTTAGAAATCACTTATATTTCTATCCAAGGCCAAAACCCTAGAAGCAAAAATAGAGTGGGAAATTCTATTTCAAACAAAATGAATAAAGTATCTGGGGTTTGATCTACCAGAGCACAGAAAAAGACTTGTTTATATTCAGTTACAATGTTCTTAAATAAATAACTTAAAGAGCTACAAAAATGCTCATGGCTAGACTGCATCAATATAATAAAATGGCAATTCTATCCAAGTGAATTTACACATATAATACAACATCAATCAAATGACCAAGCTGTCACTTTATATAAACTGATGAAAAATAACAAAAATCATTTCAAAAAAACAAAAGGCCTAGAATATTAAGGAAAATGTTAAAAAAAAAAAAGAGGTAGAGATAAATGAGGAATAGGACTTCCGGACTTTAAACTTTATTAATGAAGCATTGTTTGGGGTGCAGAGCCAAGATGACAAAGTAAAAGCAGGGACTTCCTTAAGTTCCTGCTCCACCCACCTCCAATATCTGTAAAATATGACTCTAAACAAATTTTAGAGTTACAGAAACCATAAAGTGACAGAGAGAAACAAATCTCCTGCTGAAGGCAGCCTGGCAGGCCAACAGGAAGGTTCTATCAAACAGGGCTGGGAGTGGAGTACAGTCCCATGTGAAACATGTGGGACCAAACCTGGGGCAACCTTCACCAGTAGCAGCCTGACCAGTGGCACAGACTGGCCTGAGCAGACTTCAGACTAGAGTGAATCGCTGGCAGCTGTGGAAGTTTCCAGATTTCTCAACCGAGAGACACCAAAGAGAAAGTAAAAGGTCAGTAGGGAACTTTGTCAGAACTGGGAGACAGAAGAGTGGGGTCTGGCTTCTGCCCCCAGAGAAAGACATGGCAGAGGCCTGGTTGAAGCAGTTGCTGCCACATGGCTGCCTCCAGAGCTCCTGGCTTGCAATTCATAGGGGAAGAAAGTGTCCATTCAGAGGGCAATTGCTCTTGCTTTTATCTGCTTAGATCTGGGTCACAGTCTTGGGTGGTGGTCCTGGGGTGTGTGGCCAGTGTGCCGGAGCTTGTGATGGTTGTAGAGAGGGCACCTTCCTCATAGCTCTGACAACTGTAAAAAGCACAGCAATTTGGGACACAGCTCTCTCCACTCTGGAAGCAGAGTTCTACCATGGCAAAGAGCTCAAAAGTTAAGTATTTGGCTGGCAAGATGAGCAAGCAGAGGAAGGAAAATCAGACCACAGATTCTTTTGGAGGGAACAAAGAGAATCAAAACATGAAACCAGAGGAAGATGAAAAAGGCAAAACTCCTGCATCAAAAGCATCCAAGAAAAATACGAATGGGTTACAGGCCATGGAGGAGCTCAAGGAAGATTTAGAAAATCAAGTGAGAGAAGTGCACAAAAAATTGGGAAGAGAAATGAGAATGATCAAGAAAGTCATGAAAAGAGAGTCAAATTGGGAAGAGAAATGAGAATGATCAAGAAAGTCATGAAAAGAGAGTCAACAATCTGACTGAAGAAAATAACCCCTTAAAAAATAGACTAACTAAAATGGCAAAAGAGGCCCAAAAAGCCAATGAGGAGAAGAATGCCTTAAAAAGCCAAATTTGCCAAATGGAAAAACAATCTCAAAAGCTTGCTGAAGAGAATAATTCCTTCAGAATTAGAGTGGAACAAATGGAAGCTAATGACTTTATGAGAAATCAAGATACTATTAAACAGATCCAAACAAAGGAAAAATAGAAGACAATGTGAAATATCTCATTGGAAAAACCACTGACCTGGAAAAATAGATCCAGGAAAGATAATTTAAAAATTATTAGACTACCTGAAAGTCATGATCAAAAAAAGAACCTAGAAATCATCCCTCAAGAAATTCTCAAGGAAAATTGTCCTGATATTCTAGAACCAGAGGGCAAAATAAAATTGGAAAGAATTCAATGATCACCTCTTGAAGAAGAACACCAAAAGAAAATCCCTAGGAATATCATAGCCAAATTCCAGAGTTCCCAGGTCAAGGAGAAAATGTTACAAGCAGTCGGGAAGAACCAATTTGAGTATTGTGGAAACATAATCAGGATAACACATGATCTACCAGCTTCTACATTAAGGGATCAAAGGGCTTGGAATATGATATTCCAGAGGTCAAAAGAGCTAGGATTAAAACCAAGAATCACCTACCCAGCAAAACTGAGTATTATGCTTCAGGGGAATAAGTGGCTGGAGAGGATGGAGGAAAATGTAGTTAGTCTTTCATAACATAAATACTATGGAAACATTTTGTGTAACTACACATGTACAACCTATATTGTACTGCTCTACAACCTATATTGTACTGCTTGTTTTCCAGTGAGGGTGGGTGAGGAGGGAAAAAGGGAAAGAATCTGGAAATCAAAGTTTTAAAAACAAATGTTAAAAAAAATCATTTTTACATGCGACTGGGACATAAGATATACAGGCACTAGGGCATAGAAATCCATCTTGCCCTACTAGAAAGTTGGGGGGAATGGGGGAGAATATAAGAGAGAGCAGATTGGAGGAAGGGTTATTCAGTAGGCTCACTATCTTGGGGTGAGGGATAGTGGAAAGGAAGAAAATTTGTATCTCAAAATCTTGTAGAAATAAATGTTGAAAACTAAAAATAAATAAATAAATTTGGGGAAAGCATCAGTGATGAAAATGAAATGCTATTGGTTAAAAAGAGATACATTAATGGAATGCAGTATTTCACAGGATTTTCTAAATACTGAGTTTACATGAAAAATAAAATTACCTGGGAAAGAACTCACTATTTGATTAAAAAAATACTTCCAGAATAACTGGAAAATAATCTGATAGAAATTAAGCTGATACTAACACTATCATATTCTGCAATGTATTCTAAATAGATATGTGACATTAAATATAATCAAATATCATAACACATTTATGTTACTGCCAGCACACAGTGGTGTGGCTGAGGCCAGCTCAGGCCACCCAATATCTCGAACACAATGATGGGGTGGGAGACAGCGATGGTGAAAGTCTCTGTTTATTCAACATAAAGCAAGCTGTTTTATACTCTCTAACATCCTATATGTAAACATGGCAGTTTGTGCTGCATCTGTGGTGTAGCTGTACTGTACCTGTGCTGTACTCATGCATAACATGTAAGTCAGAATAAGAACATGAGTGACGCGCACATTATCAGGGAACGGGGCAGAGTACAGTTGGGAGAGCCAATCTGGACATTATGGCCATAGAGGCAACAGATGAGAGGGCTTATTGACCATTCCTGCCATCCCTAGACCATCTATGACACTCAACAAACCACAATAACCCCAACACATTTACAAAAGATTCAGATCTAATACTTCTCACACCTAAGGGTAAGATTTGTTTTCTAAATCAACAAGGAGCATAAACAATTAAAAAAATAAAATAGATAATTTTTATTACATGATAATTGAAAAGTTTTGCACAAACAAAATTAATTCACTTATGATAAGAAGAAAAGTGGTTGGGTGGAGAAAAAATTTGTATCCCATTTCTCTGACAAGAGTTTGCTATCCATGATATATAAATAATTAACAAATATCTATAAAACTAAGAAATTCATCAATAGATAAATTAGTTCTTAGAAATGGCCAAGTATTAACAATCACACAAAAGAATGCTCCAAAAACCTAATGACAAGAGAAATACAAATTGAAGCAACTTGGGGCTTCCATCTTCTACCTTGCATATAGGGAAAAGTGAAAAATGGCAATAGTTACTGTTGAAGTGTTGTTGGGATGATAGGCCTACTAACATGTTGTTGGTAGAGTTGTAAATTGGAACAACCAATTTGGAAAACAATTTGGAATTATGCAAATAAAGGTATTTAAATGTTATTTGAGATAGAGACTCCGTCACTGGCTTATAACCCTAGCAGGCTATTAATAAGGTTAAAGTCTCCATGTGCAGCAAAGTAATTAGAAGATCACTTTTTCATGACAGTAAAGAATTGGAAGCAAAGCACGCACTAATCATTTGGGGAATAACTAAAGTGTGATACGTGAATATAATGGAATATTGATGTGTTTATAAGAAATAATGCAAGTGGTAAATACAGAAAAGCATGGAAAGATATGAGAGGACAACCCCAAACAACTCTGTTGTGGAGGTGGGAAATCAACAGGTATTAAAAATTGCTTATATTTTCAGACTTCTTCAGGAGTTAATTGATTTTGTTGATTTACCTTCTGCTTTTTTGTCTTTAAAAAAATATTCTCCATTATATGGGATGTCTCTTTCAGAAGGGGAGAAAAAAAAGGATTAAAGCATTTATATAGCACTTACTATGTGTTATGCACTGTGCTAAGTGATATTTAGAAAGATATTCTCATTTATTCCTCAAAATGGTAGTTTTGTTTTGTTTTGTTTTGTTTTTCCATTTTACAGTTTCAGAAACTGACTGCCCAATGCCCCTCATCTAGTAAGTGTCTGAGTCTGGATTTGAGCTCAGGTATTCTTCCTTCTAGGACCAGAAATCCATCCACTGCATCATCAACTATGGGCGACAGATAATAGGGAAAACTATTTTGATTTAAAAGATGAAAAACATAAATTAAAAATAAACAACTAAAATATTGTATATTCTCTATACATCTAACAAGTATAAGAAGAAGAACATATGATCTGTTATAGATAATTTGTTATGGAGCCTTGTTTAATCTTCCTTTCTTGTATTTTCATTAAGGGTACCCTCAATATGTACATAATTTTTTAACAATTTTAGGAGACAGAAGTGTCATTATATAGTTTGGAAGTTATTAATTTCTTCTTGGTCATATTTTAAGATCTATGAGGTCAGCTAGATGACACAGTGGAGAGACTGCTGGGTCCAAAGTCAGGAAGATGCATCTTCCTAAGTTCAAATATGGCCTCAGACAGTTACTATCTATGTGACTTTCGGCAAGTCACTTAAACTCATTTGTTTCAGTTTTTTCATTTGTAAAATAAATTGAAGGAAATGGCAAACCACAATAGTATCTTTAACAAGAAAGCTCCACATTTTTTCCCTCTCTGAAACATAAGAATTGGTCTTTTAAATGCATGCCTTTAAAATTGTTACCTCAAGAATATATTTCTCCTTTGAGTGTTTAGTTTGCTAAAGTCATTTTTCCTGACTACTCAAGTATTATTTCCCTTTTCTTAAACAGTAAATCAGGAAATAATAAATGTGGTAAATAAATGTGGTAAATGTAATGAATTCTCATTAATGATGATAACACTTTGCAACTGAAACAATGACAAATCTTTCTCATCTTCTATATTTGATGTCATTCTTCTAGTTTCATCCCTAAATGTTCTGGTTATGATCTAGCTTGTTTGTATCTCATACCAATCTTTCTACATGCTCATTTTCTCCTCCACTGCTTTTTGGTGCTTTATGAGGTGATACTCATAAATCTTCTATTATTTCTAAATAACATTGCCCTTGTTTCGCCATTGAGAAGTCCAGGTACTTGTTAATGGAATATATTTGGCCTTTTTCTGGCAATTATTTTACATTGGCTAAGCTTTTCTTTAAAAAAAATCCTTTACTCTCATACATATCCAATTTTTCAGCAATTATTTTAAGTGTACCATTAGAGATTTTGTAATTTCACATGTCTCTTCTCATTTATATGTTTCTTTTTATTTTGATGTTAGTTTTGGCTTTGAGTTAATCCATGTGACTATCAGATTTTACATAAATAACAGAAAGTAAAATATCTTCCAAGTTGATATCATGTTGTGTTCATGATGATAATTTCATTCATGTTTCAATACTACTATTGTCTTTATTACATTCAATGCCTTTCAACTGAAGAAATTATTAATCATATAGAAATATCGATCTTCTGATTAATCCACAATCTTTCTTTTTTTCATTTTACAATCCCAACATATTTCCAATTCATTTTAAACATCCTTTCCATTATATCTATTCTCTTTGAACTTATTGAATGTATCTAGTTATAGGTTTACTTGCTTTGGAGGTTCTTATTAAATCTTTATAGAATGTCTTTCTTTATCCCCTGCAACAGATTGTGCACATATTGTAATTATGTATGTGGTAATGGGTTTAATTGTGCCCTAGAGCAGTACACATCAAAGTGACCAAACTTTCCATTCCATTAGATGATATTTCTTGTTACTTTTTGGAAAATGATGAAAGCTCACCTGGCGTATTCTCTCAATGAGACCCTCTGAGCCATCCTTCCATTCACTTGAAGGTTTCTATTTCCTTCATAGCAAGAACATCAATATTAATGTGTGTAATGGTAATTAATTTAAATTTGAAGACCTCTTTTTGTTATGTCATGTAAACAGGTACTTAGCCCTTAGTCAAGCCTCTGTGAAAGAAACAGAAAGCGTGAACCCTGTCTCCTGTTGCTGACTAACAGGAAGGGGTTGGCTGAAACAGGAAGCCAATATATATGTGTGTGTGTGTGTGTGTGTGTGTGTGTGTGTGTGTGTGTGTGTGTGTGTAAGAAAAGCCCCAGAAAGGCATTGGAAGAATTTTCTCCTGACAAGCTCCTAGTGGAAGATTTGTGGAGACTGAAGCCGGGGGGGGTTGGTGGGGGGAAGGGAGAGAGAGAGGAGAAGGAGAGAAGAGAGAGAGAGAGTTTCTCTCGATAGCATCTGGAAGCTGGGCCGCTACTCCTGGACTAAGAACTGAGTTGGAGTTTTCTTGAGACCAGAATCTGGTGAAGGCTGAAGTTGCTACTGGGAGGGCTGCCTGGAAGGCCAAAGTTGGTGCTGCTGCCTGGGAAGCTGAGGTTTCCTCTGGGTCCTAGGGCACGCTAAACTGCTGGAGGACTGAAGAAGCATGACTGGATACTAAGACTTTGTTTGTTTGTGGCTTGGTTGATCCGTGGGTTCCTGGGAACAGAAGTTATGAAGGTTTTGAGATGTGTTGGACCCTGAGAACTTCAGTGTGTAGCAGGAACTGCCCGGAGGCCTGGACAAGGACCTGCGAGCTATCTGCCTCTGAACCCAGGTGACTGCTTGGTGGATTCAGGTAGGAGCTGGGACTATGGAAGAGGATCCAGGGAATCTGAGAGACCACCCTGAGTCAAGATGAAGAATAGGCCTCTCCTTGGATATTGAATGCTGTGATGAAATTGAAGTTTACTAGAGACTGAGGGGTGGAGGGTTTGTGTAATTTTTCTAATGATTGTACTTAATGATTAATGATACTTAGTAATTGTGAATCTGAATAAGTGACTGATTGAGTTAACTGGTAGAGGGTTTGTGTATTTTCTAATGATTGTATTTAGTGATTAGCTTTACTTAGTAACTGATTAATAAATAAGTGACTGATTAAGTTAATCTAGTTGCCCCATGATTGGAAGACTGACTCTTGTATTGTGAGATGACTCAATGATTGACTAAGGAGGCAAACTTCTTTAGGGATACCAGATGATTGCTCTTTTGTTCTTTGTTCTAAATACTATGACCACTTTGGTGAAAACAGTGTGGCCATTTTAATGATAAGCTGTTGTGGACACTATATTGTGATTTGTTGTGAATGTTTTCCTTTGATCTGTTCTTAAATAAATAGAGTATTCACTATACTGTGTGATCAGAACCTTAAAAGCTATTCACAGTAGCATTCTTTTGGGAAGCTACTCGTGCATGGCATTGTGTTTAAGTTTCCATATTAGCATAGCAGTTTGCTAGTCAGTGAGAAACAGAATCTAACATCAAACAGAGAGTGACAAGAGTTAAATTAACATTTAGAGATAATAAAGATTAATATATACAAATAATCAAATTAAAAATAGATATCAAACAGATTTGTCAAAAAATCCATTATCATCATTGATGACAGTGAAATTACTTGTATGCATTCTGAGTACATAGAAATGGTAGTAAGAGTTATTAAATTGAGCATGGTGTTTGGACTTTAATAAGCATAGGAAGAGAAGCTGAAGGAGGCCATTCAATTTTTAAAATGCCAAAAAAAAAAGGGGGGGGGAAGAAGCTTAAAAATGTTAAAGATTATGCATAATGTTGTTCTCAAGAGAGGCTGCATGAAATAGTGAATATGGTGCAAAATTATAGAGTTAGAAGGCAAAAGTAGAAATGCAGCCAATAGAACTCTGAGAGGAAGGAAATTGGCATAATTTTAGAATATGATAGAAAGTTAAATATAAATGGGATTTAATACATGTAAAGGAAGTCAATTTAGAACTCATCAAATCAATCAATAGACAAAGAGTATCACATAAAGATAAAATTCTTTAAAATTTAGATGTACTTTTTTTAAGATATAGGGAGCATATGTGAAAATTGGGAAGGAGAAAAGAGATTTGTGTGTTTATATTAATGTGTTTAAGTTTCTATAGTAGCACAGCAATTTGCTATGAAATGTGATAAGTAAAAATTATGTAAAGATTTAAGCTCTCTTTTTCCATGTATGAAAAAGGAAGAACATGAGAGAGGATTTCAATTATATTATTAAAGAATTTAACAGAGATGGAAATAGTTTAAAAAGTGATGCACCACACTTAATAGTTACATTTAAGAATAGTGAGAAAAGGAAGACTTATAGGATATATGTATATACATATGTGTACATGTGTGTTAATATACGCATATATAAACGTACATTTTTGTGTGTGTTAGCATTTATGCAGACTAATTGACACACTTTATCTTTGTATGAACTTAAAGCAAAACCATGATCCCTCCAGTCAAAAATCTATAACTTTATCTGAACTCAACACATATCTTTCATGCTTCCCTACTTTAACATCCACCATATTATATTCTACATGCCTTGCCATTTGTACTGGGCTAATTTTTTAAAAGCATATTCCGCAGTGCTAGCACACACAAAAACTTGGAAGTATAATCACCAACAATCTGAGTACCCAAAATAGGGAAAATTCCTAACATTTAGGCAAAGGCTGTGCTCTGTGTTTTAGCTTAAATTTATTTTTATCTCTTCCTAATCCCTAGCCTTTCAGTGGTTGACAAAAGTTCAAGTTACTGGAAACAACTAAATAAAGAAGTAAACAAAGAATATACATCAGTTAATAAGTAAGTGCTGGAAGGGGAAGTTGAGCAAAGAGCAGCTATTCTCTTGGAAATTCCCTTCATAACTTGAAAAGGTGAGTTAAAAATGTTGGCACCAGCCAGAGTCATTTGTTCATTCTGTTCTCTTTGTTCTTTTGCTGGGTGCCTTGTGTGGCCAAATCTTTTCAACTCAGTTTTTGCTGTCGTTGTTTCTTACTCTCTAATATGAGAACTCAAAAATGTCTTTCCTTTTCTAAAGCAGCTTCTAATTTATTCAAGTTCTTCAGGATACAATCAGTTCCCTCACCCATTTGATACAGACTTTCTGTCCTCACTGAATTAATCTATCTTTGCTAGATTGAAGGAAGTTCTTAGGCTTTGTTCTTATAGTTGGTTCCAATAAAATGTTTTCTTTAAACTAACAAAGGTAATTACTTTAAAGTATGATAGCATAATCAGTAAACTCCTGATCATACAGTTGTTTGAAAATTCAAATGACGAAATACATATAAAGTTTTCTATGTTAAAATGTTATTAAAATGTAATTTTTTGTTATTATTTTCTTTAGAAAAAGTTTCCCTAAGAAACTGTGCTATTAACTTTATTTTATTTTGTTTGTACACATTTTTCTCAGTGACCATGTTTAAAAATGATTCCAACATTTCAATAGATCTAAGTCCTGCAAGCATGAGTTTTCTTATTGTCTAATAGTATTGACTTACCAGCTTCGACAGGCAGACATCGATGGAGAACTTGCAAGATAAATTTATAGGGAAGAACATCTGATGTCCCTTTAGGAAAAGAATTAGATTTATCAGGAAATTGAATAATGATTTTTGAAACCTTTTATTTGAAGAGACTTTTGTTGTAATAATTTCTGAAAGCAGCACAGTTAGAGTGTATAGTTTTCTGTCATTTTTTTGTCAACTGCATTGCCCCAACTCCCACTCAGTTTCATTCTTTTGACTAACTCCAATGCTAAGGAATAAAAACTCTTCTCTATAGACCTAAAAAGGATAATTTTATTTTCCAATGATACGTATTACAATTGCGTACCATAACATAACATCTATCAGCCTCATAGTGAGTAAGCAATATATACCATGGAGAAATAATTAAGCAATCTTAGAGATAATGTTACTTCCTAGTAATGTTAACAATCATCTATATTTTGTTAGTGGTATTTCTCCATATGCTTCAACTCCTCTGCAAAAGGGAACTAAGCTAGATCAAAGTCTTAGAAGACAAACAACATGCCTGCAAGCACAAGCTAATATTCCCTTGTGTCCTTTCCATTAGCCCCAGCACTTCTTGGACAAACACATTCATATCGAAGCAAACCAATGAGAAATTTGGTGGAATGGTGGAGACAATTATGCCCTAAAACATTTCTACATGGTCATTTCAAAAAATTAAACTAGATTTAAAATGAATAACATATTATGCCTGAATAAATACTCATACTCAGTCCATCTTCTGGTGTTGAGAGCTATGTCAGCAACTGAGTTCCTGAACAGATATCATTGCTTCTATAAAGAAATAAAATGTTCTGCCTACAGCCAAACAATTAAATAAAATGTCCCATTTAGAAATGTTTGATATTCAAGCACTTGTATGAAGAATACAAAAGACTTCTTAAAACCTTATACATTTTTATACTAACTTGAACAACGCAATTAACTACATGATTTATGAAGCTGATAACAAAAGCTCGTATGGAAATAAATTCCAAATGAGTATGCAATGATAGCTCTATGCAAGATTCTGCTCCAACGCAAATCATCAAAGGAAACTTAATTAACAGTGGTACCCTTCCTTAGACTTGCCTGAAAGGATAATTTGGTTGTTTATCACTTTAGATGCCATAACCCCAAAATGAGTTTTTCTGCAGAAGTCAATTAAGCTTATTTACCACTTTGTAATGCTTTATCTTGTACGTATTTCTAATAATGCATATGTCAATCGTCAAGTGATCAGTCAATGTTTGGTTGCAGTACTTGGTTTGTTCCACTCTAAGAGCTAGCTGTCACTCTTTGTCATATGAGAATACCAGGTCATCTCATATTTAGATTATGACTCTGGCTGGCTTATACTCTGACTGAGCATATCTGTGACTTTCTTGTACAAATCTTCTCAGCACTTGCTATTATAGTTTCTGTTAGTATAATGGCTTTCTTTTATTAAAACCGTGTAGTCATTTCAGTTAGAGGCTATGTAGAAGTTTTAATGAATAGTTTTCCCAAAATATTTGTTAAGTGGCTACATTTTGCTGTTACCAATTCCCCCGGGCAATAATCATTTAAGCTACTTCTTGGTGCTGATGGTCATTAAGTCTCCATTTTATTACCTTAATATAGCATGTGGCAATTAACTCTGAGCATCTTCCTCACTGGCATTCATTTGGATACAGTACAAAAGTAGTTTCTCTATTCTGAATCCAATTTAAACAGTTTTTGTCCTAAGAGTGTTACTACTCTTCCCAGAAAAGCCAGGTAACATACCCAGACCTACCTTTCTTATATCTTTGCAAAAAGTCCCCACTACATCCACCAAAATACAGAGATTTACTATCCTTAGCAATTCCCCTGCAGGGAAAAATAGAAAGATATCTACTTATATTATGCATAAATAATATCATGACTTTAGTATTAAAAAGAGGAAGGAAATCTGAGTGCAATACTAGTTTTTTGTGGCAATAAAATGGAAATATTGCATTGTCAGGGACTCTAGGACACTGTTTAGTTACCCTTGGACTTAAGGTAACTGGGTAGATGAGGAAATGGTCCTGACACCTAAGGATAAAAACAAGTTCATGGAAAAGGCATAACCCATGCCAAGATAAGCAGGCTAAGAAACCTTCTGACCCCAGCCTGAGGGACAACAGTCTGGGTGGCAGACTAGTAAACCTCCTCCTCTGTGAATGAGCTAAGAACAGAAACTTAAGCTGATACAAAACTGGGCAGGGATGTCCTGAGAAATAGCATAAAGAATAAAGAGCTCTTCCTCCACATAAGGGCAGCACTTCTCAGGATAAATAGCCCATTTCTTTTTCTTTTTTTTTCCCCAAAATTTTGTTTTAGACTCAAACACCAGAACACAAATACAGAATAGAGAAAAGAAACAAACACATATCATAAACTTAGAGTTAAATACAAAGTTAGAAAGGAAAAAAAAAGATGTGTACATAGCAGAATAAAAGAGAAGATTCAAAATATGTAACAATAAATTTTCATTTCAAGAAAGCCTCTTGTACTCATTCCCAAGGAAAATAGATTACCAGAACTAAAAGCCCTTCTCCCCCATCTAATTCCTCTGTAACAATTCTTCCTCTTATACTTCATTTGTACAAAAGAATTGCTCCTTTAAGGTGTTCCTAAATGGTTTTACTTTTTAAAATTCATATCATACTCAGGTTTACCCAGTCTTTCTTATAAGCTACTGTAATGGCAAGCACAGAAGTAGTTCACACCTTATTTCAGGTATTGAATTAACACCTTGTTTCAGTTCAAGTTTCTTTTGAGCCTTGTATCAAGTTTGTTAAGAAACAGAATGTGTGAACGCCACAACTTGTGAACCCTAGAACTCATAAACTCCTCCAACATAAAGGGGAAGATCTAATGACCATCCATAAGGAGAGGACCAGGCTACAAACAACAGAACTGAGAAGAAGAATTTTGTGGTGGCAGAGTGAAGAAGGAGAAAACTTGTGGTATCCTGGCATTCTCTTTGTCTGCTCTGTCTATGTTGATGTTTTTTTGTGATACCTTGTACAGAAGCCCTGGGACCTGACTGGAAGCCCTGAAAGAGGTTGTGTTGATTTCTATGTTGATGATTTGTGTTGAATTCTGAGATCTTATGGTACATCTGAGTTGATTTCACAGACAGATAGTGAATTGATGATGGTGCCACCAATGTGTATGAATATTATTTTGTGTCTATCAAGCTTTGTCTTCCCAGAAACAGAAACTGTAAAGGACTTGAGGTGGACTGGACACTGTGAACTTCAATATGTAACAGGAACTGGACAAAGAACTGGACAAGGAACTGGGAGCTTCCTGCCTTTGAACCCAGGTGACAATTACAGCTGGGACCATGGAAGAGGAACCATGGAAGCTGAGAGCCAGCCTTGGGTCAAGCTGAAAGAAGATTTTGCTTGGATACTATGTACTGACTGAGAAGATTATGATTTACTGTGACCTAGGAGTGGAGAACTTTGACTTTTGTACTTTGTGATTGAATTAAGGATTTTGTGATTGAGCAAATGAATGCACTTTTTAAAAAAACTACGTGACCATTTTGGTGAAAACAATGTGGCCATTTTAGTGATCAGTTGTTGAGTTGTGACATGGTGAACACTGTATTTTAATTTTCTGTGGTAAGTTGCAATATTGTGAAAGCTGTATTTTGATTTTCTATGAATCTTTTGCTCTGATTTGTTATTGAATGAATAGAGAGCTCACTATACTGTGTAATCAGAACCTTGAAAGCTGTTCACAGCAGCAGTCCTCTGGAAAGCTGTTCATTCATGGCTTTACACCTATTCAATTATTGATAAGAATAGACATGTATTTTACATATATAAAAAGTAAACAGTCTGTCCTTATGGAACCCTTATAATCAGTTTTTGTTATGTGCTACTCAATTCTGTCTTATGAGCTACCCAACTATTCATAAGAATCTTAGATATACATTTTACATGTATAAAAAGTAATCAGGGGGGCAGAACCAAGACGGCGCCGTAGCAGCAGCAACATATCGCAGCTCTCACATAGCCACCCCAAAATACCCATAAAACACGACTCTAAACTAATCCTAGAACTCCAAAATGCACAAAAATATACTTTCCACTAAAGTGAGCTCGGCTTCAAGGAACCATATCAGCACTGCGAACCAAAACCAGCCCGGTCTGAAGCAGTGGCTGAGCCCTGGGGGCAGCCGGACGGGAGGGGCCAAGGAGCCCAGGGTGAGTGGATTAGCAGTGAGTGGATTAGTGGCAGCTGCCAGCAGCGTTCAGAACTAGGTCAGTGAAGCTTGCGAAATCAAGGAAGAAAAGTGGTCCGGCCGAAAGGCCTGCAGGGCTGGAAAGCAAAAGGCAGAGGTTTTGCACCAGCCTCCTCATTGCAGCTTCCATGCCTTCAGCCTGCAGACAGTAGGGGGACTAAGTGATCATTCACAGGCCAAATGCTCTCGCATTTAGCGGCCTGGATCCGGATTGCGGTCTTGGGCTTTCGGTCCTGTGAGTCTTCATTATCCAGGGAGCCGGAAGTAAGTAGGAAAGGGACCCAGAACCTTCCTGAGAGC
Organism: Pseudochirops cupreus; assembly: GCA_028627135.1. NCBI lineage: Eukaryota > Metazoa > Chordata > Mammalia > Diprotodontia > Pseudocheiridae > Pseudochirops > Pseudochirops cupreus. Next base: position 73 of record JAQQSU010002012.1, on the reverse strand, counting down.
TACAGCAGCCAGGATGACCCCAGCAATTTGGGACAGAGCTTTCCCTTCTGGAAGCAGAGCCCCACAGAGATTT
>JAQQSU010020119.1:0-10111 GCA_028627135.1 Pseudochirops cupreus | reverse complement strand
ACAGGCACTGTGGTAGGGAGATCCATCCTGCCCTACCAGAAAGTCAGAGGGGTAAGGGGCAAGACATAGGAGAGAGCAGATTGGGGGAGAGGTTATACAGTGGGATGGCTGTTTTGAGGTGTTGGGTAGAGGAAAGATAGGGAGAAAATTTGTAACTCAAATTCTCATGGAAATGAATGATGTAAACAACAAAATAAATGAATTAATTTAAAGGAAAATAAAAAAGAAAATTCTTTCTCCCCATTCTAACTCTGGCCAAGTTTGATTGCAGGGAAAGAGATAAAAAGTGAAAAGGGAATTTTTCCTCTCAGATCAAAGAGACAGATTAACAACCATTTAACCATTTCCTGACACTCAACTAAAAGACAAAAATAATTTGTGTATCAGGATGCAACCAAAAGTTAATTGAATTCATTCTGGTTATTTTTGGAATTCTGAAAAGTGAAAAGTGTCACTCCTAACTTGATGCTAAAGATAAGTCAGAATTTATTATACTATTTGGCACTAAGGAAAGTTGAGAACATACAAAGATCAGAAAAAGAAGCACTTCAGAGGTGAAGCTTTGGGCTCTCTAGTACAGGAAAGAGGAAACAAGGTGCCACTGGATCTTTTTCCAAAGTCTCCACGTTTGTAACTAGCAAGTTACAAGCTCTCACTTTCAAAAAAATTTAAGGAATAAACACGGCACTGAATTTAACTTCAGTACAAGTTAAATTAGCTGAAAATATTGTATAAAGATTTATTAAAGGTCCTCGTCCCAAATCAGATGAAAAGAGAAAGGGAGTGGAGTCGTGATGTCAGTGTAGAAGCAGGAGAACTCTGCAGCTCCCACCATAACCATCTCAAATACCTATAAAATATGACTCTAAACAAATTGTAGAGCTCCAGAACCCACAAAATTACAGAAAAACACATATTTTGCTGGGGGCAGCCCAGCAGGTAGGACAGGAAGGGCTTCTCGCAGAGTGCTGGGAGCTGAAACCAGCCTTGCCTTAAACTGTAGCTTGGCCCCAGGGTGGCCAGGATGAGCTATGGCTGGAGAACTCAGGAGAGCAGATCACCAGCAGCTGCAGCAGTTTCCAGAATTATCAACCCATAAGAAACAAGGACAAAGTGAAAAGTCAGTGGAACTCAGCTAAATTTGGGGGAGAACAGTGGGTCCAGCAGTCTGCCCCCAGGGCAAGAAAGCAGCAGAAGCAGTGGCCCAGCAGCTGCCTCCACATGGCTGCTTCAGAGCTCGTGGACTGCAGATTGCAGGGCGGCCAAGCTATCATTCAAAGGCTAAATGCTCTTGCCTTGAGCTGCCTGGATTGGGATGGCGGTCTTGGATGGTGGTCCTGAGGTGCGTTTTCAGTGAGCCAAAGCTGGTGGGGGCTGCAGAGACTGCACCTCCTAATAGCTCTGGCAGCTGGGAAAACCCCAGTGATTTGGGACAAAGCTCTCCCCTCTGAAAACAGAGTTCTACTGTGGCTCAAAAATCAAATTAATTGACTGGCAACATGAGCTGGCAAAGGAAGCAAACCAAGCTCAGCAATCCAAATTTAGATTCCTGTTTGGGGGACAACAAGGAACAAAGCATGAAACAGGAAGAAGACAACACAGTCAGAACCCCTGCACCAAAAGCTTTCAAGAAAAATGTAATCTGGTTACAGGCCATTGAGGAGTTTAAGAGAAATTTTGAAAACCAAATAAGAGAAGTAGAGGAAAAATTGGGAAGAGAAATGAGAATGATGCAAAAAACCATGAAAAGAGAGTCAACAACCTGACTGAAGAAAATAACACCTTAAAAAATAAATTAACTCAAATGGCAAAAGAGGCCCAAAAAATCCAATGAGGAGAAGAATGCCTTAAAAAGTCAACTTTGCCAGACGGAAAAAGAATCTGAAAAGCTTTCTAAAGAGAATAATTCCTTCAGAGTTAGAGACGAGCAAATGGAAGCAAATGACTTAATGAGAAATTAAAATACTATTAAACAGATACAAACAAATGAAAAAATAGAAGGCAATGTGAAATATCTTCTTGAAAAAACCACTGATCTGGAAAATAGTTCCAAGAGAGACAATTTAAAAATTATTGGACTACCTGAAAGCCATGATCCGAAAAAGAACCTAGAAATTATCCTTCAGGAAATTCTCAGGGACAATTGCCCTGATATTTTAGAACCAGAGGGCAAAATAGAACTTGAAAGAATTCACCAATCACTTCTTGAAAAAAAATCCCCAAAAGAAAATTCCTAGGAATGTTATAGCCAGGTTCAAAAGTTCCCAGATCAAGCAGCAAATATTACAAGCTGCCAAGAAGAAACAATTTGAATACTGTGGAAACATAATCAAGATAACTCAGGATCTAACATCTTGTACATTGAGGGATCACAGGGCCTGGAATATAACATTCTTAAGATCAAGGGAGCTAGGATTAAAACCAAGAAACACCTACCCAGCAAAACTGAGTATAATGTTTCAGGGGAAAATATGATCATTCAATGATTTTCAATCATTCTTAATGAAAAAACCAGAACTGAATAGAAAATTTGACATTCAAATAAAAGAAGCATGAGAAGGTAAACACGGAAAAGAAATCATAAGGAACTTATCATAGTTGAACTACTTACATGCCAACATGGAAAAACGATAATTGTAACTTACAAAACTTTTCTCAGTATCAAGATAGATGAAGGGAATATAAATGTATGTATATGTATACATACACATATGTCTATATAGGAGGGCATATATATGCATATGAATACATATGTGAGTGTGTGTATATATGTGTACATAGGCAGAGGGTACAGGATCAATTAAATAGGAAAGGATGATATTTTAAAAGGTCAAATTAAGAAGTGGGAGAGGAACAGAATGAGAGGAAACAGGGAGAGACAGAATGGGGTTAATCATCTCTTATAGAAGAGGCAAGGGATAACCCTTACAATGGAGGGGAAGAATAGGAAGACAAAAGGGAATGGGATATACTCTCATTGAATTTGGCTTAGAGAAGGAATGACATACACTTTAAATTGGGTATCTTGCCCTACATGAGAGAGGGGGGATGATGGAGGGGAGGGAAGGTTGGGGGGAAGGGTTGTTAGAAGCACACACTTCCGTAGAGGGGCAGGGACAAAGTAGAGAATAGAACAAGGGAAGGGACAGGAGAGGAAGGAGCTAAATATAGTCAGTCTTTCACAATATGTCCATTGTGGAGATGTTCTGTGTAACTACACGTGTATAGCCTGTATTGAATTGCTTGTCTTTCCAGTGGGGATGGGTGACAAGGGAAGAAGGGAAAGAATTTAAAATTTAAATTTGTATAATCAAATATTATATATACATATATATATATATATATATATATATATATATATATATATATATATATAAAAGTAATATTATTAACTACATGCAACTGGGAATTATGATATACAGTCACTGGGGTAGGGAGATGCATTTTGCCCTAACAGAAAGTCAGACGGGTAATGGGGGAGGACATAGGAGAGAACAGATTGGGGGAGAAGGTATACAGTGGGATTGCTGTTTTGGGGTGGTGGGTAGGGGAAATGTAGGGAGAATATTTGTAACTCAAAATTTCATGAAAATGAATAATGTAAACTAAAAATAAACACAAGTTAATAAATAAAATAAATAAATAAATAAAAATGATGAGTAACATACTTTTAGAAAAATATGACATGCTCTTTATGAACAAATGCAAAGTGAAGAGAGAAGCACTGGGAGATCACTGTGCACAGTAACAGCGGTGTAGTAATGCCTTTTGTTGTTATTGTTGTTTGTTTGCTACTCTGACCAATACAATGGTCCAAGACAATCCCAAAGGACTCAAGATGAAAACATAATATACACCTGCAGAGAGTGAACCAATGAACTCTAAGTGAAAACTTTCCAGGGCCTCTTAGTGCCAGCACTAAATGTGGGCAGAGATGTGGTAAACATGAACCAGGCAGGCAGTTCAGGACAGAACTTCATTTATTGATTTTTTGGACAAGTTTTTAATAGAGCAAAGAGACAAAAAACATGCAATAAAAAATGCAACTCTATTTTTCTTATCATTGTTTCATATAGGAGGTTTAGGTAGTTTATCATTTCCTGGATACAACAGAATGTGTCTAATCTAATAAGGATTTAACACCTCTGGCTAAAATCCTAGAACAGGGCAAAGCCTTTGAACTCAGCACTTCAGGTAACCTCTTTTAAATGCAGCCACATCACAAAGGAGAATCTAGGAGCTAGGTTCAAAGGCCCGGGTCACAGGGAACATCCTTGGAGCTGTCTATTGCTAATTACCTGAATCCTGGATCAGGCCTTTTTGGCTCTCTATATATTCCCCTCTTTTTGATAATAGTTTAAGGGCTTGTAATTCAATGCCTAAAGCCTCAATATTAATAAATATTGTTTGTATAATACATGGTCCAAATATACAAAAGATTATTATAATGATTACTATAGGAAGCAAATGCCTACTTAGAGCTAATATGTTCTTAAATAGAGACTTTTTTTTTGTAGATTTCTTAAAGAAAAGAGATTTTCTTATGGACACACTATAGGTTAGTGGCAGAATTAAGTCTAGTTTTATCTCTTCATTCCCAATCCTGGATTTGTGTTTAACTAGACTACCTTTAAAAATCACTAATGCTAAGGTTAAAAATTTTTGGTATATGTTTTTTTAATTGAATAATAAGGCATATAACAATATGAAAAACCTGCCATGGGATAAATAGTATTGGCATAATTAATGAACAATAAAGGAATGCTTCTTAGGAAGTACTCATTAAGTGACTCCTAAGGATTTATCACTTCTATGGGCAGTGGGGCAGTGGACAGACAACAGTAGTGGAATCAGGAAGACTTTGGTTAAAATACTCAGATATTTGCTTGATATAGGACAATTGGCACATAAATTTCTCTGAACCTTGCTTTCCTCACATATAAAATGAGGAACCTGGAGACTTTGACCTCTAATGTCCTTTTCAGCTCAAACTTTATTATTCTATATTCCTATGATCCATTAACAGCCTTCCTATTGCATCCTCTATATATTCCTCTGACTTTGAACGCTTTCTTATGGACCAAAGGCATTGGTGACTTTCATTAATTGGCAGATCAATTTCCTCAAGTTTATGTGGCACTCAAATATTTTAGGAATGATTTCCCAGGCTTAGAAATGGTTCCTCAATTGTAAGCTTTGGTCAAAGTAGTCAATGCAACACTTCTTAGTACTTCAGCTGGCAGAGAACAAGGTAATTATGATAAAGTACCATGTTTGGGAGCTCATTAGATTGATATGATCAAAAGGTCTGGTCAGGATGGTGGGTCCTGGAAAATATCTCATGATTTTATTCATACATATAGCTTCAGGGATCTTCCACATAGCTTCCTAAATAAACTAAAGGGAAAGATATAAATCAGAAAAAAAGATAGATATCACATATGATAATATTTTTATGTAATAATGAGTATTTCATGAATTCTTTTGAATATTTGTCTCTTCTTTCTCCTCCTACCTTCCAGCACTGTAGTTGATGGTACTAGGAGAAAATGAAAGATCTGAAATGATTTCTGATTTAAGGATTTTAAAATATAATTTTGATCTATTATTTTCCCCAAATGATAAAAAACAGATTATCTATGCTAGTCATATGGGATGGCTCTTTCTCAAGGTGAAGGAGAAAAAGGATACATGGGATAAAATGGTGCTATAAAATGGTGGCAGTCACAATGATTTTTTTTCAAGACGTCTGAGTATCTCAGAAAGTACTAAGTTAAAATAAGGTATTATTTGAATGCAGGAAATGGACTTTTAGCAATGAATACCAATGCGAACTTGCATTTTAACTATGTCTCTAGGAAAGGGTAAATGGGGTTGAATACTTATGGATGAATTAGTCTTATGCTTCTGATTATTATCTAGCAACACAACTTTCCATTGAACTATGAGAAAATAAGATCAGAAAAGCTTTAAAGTGAAAATGGTGAATGGTATACATACCTCTAAGGATAACATCAAACAATCACACACACACACACACACACACACATCCCAAACAAACATTGCTCTCTGAAGAGTCACACATCTATTTATAGAGGCAATGTGGTACAATGGAACGAATATTAGATCTGTGCTCAAATACTACCTATGACACATACCAGTTGTGTAGCTATTGGCAAGTTATTTGTTATATTTGAGTCTCATATTTCTCATATGTAAAAAAAAAAAAAAGAACCTGTCATATATACTGCTTAGGCCTAGTTTGATGGCCTAATGAGATAAACTATGTAAAGTACTATATTAAGGTCAGTGATTGTTATCACTATTCTCTTATCAAAGAACAATCAGAATCATGTGTTTCAAATTTAACCCCTAAACTTACTTTAAGTACACAATCTTGAACTCTGATTTCCCTACTAATTTCAATGAAGAGCAGTATATCAGCAATGTTCCAGACTCAAGAAATCAGATCTACTTAAATAAAATTATAATGAAGAGTCTCCCTGGCATGTTTCCAAGGTGCCTAATCATTGCTCACACCATGCTGGTGTGCAGCAGAAGTTTTCTGTTGACACAAACCTTAAGGGAGTTCCATAAAATCTTCTAGCTCCATGCAGGATGAGGAATAGTGGCAAAACCATAATAATTTTCCTTCCAATAATAAAAGCATCAGTAATAGCACATGTAAATAGTGTTTTTGAAAGGGCAATATATTCTTCTCTGCAAAAGTTTCATATACGGATCAACATTTGAAATGTGGAAAGGAAATCTCTTTTGAGATTAATTTTCTGTATTTCTTTACTGAAATTAAGTGTATGAAAACTCGGATTTTATAATTACATGAGGATATGAAACCTTGATATGAGTCTCATCCAAAATGTACCTGTATTTCTCCATTCTACCCAAATGGAAGTTGCTAGGGTTCACTTTACTGAATTGAAACTATCCCATGACAGTTTAATCAACTCCTTCTTTTCTTTTGCCAAGAAACCATCTGGCAGTATGCCTTTTTTTCATAGAAAATGTGTCCCTGATCCAAATTTCATCTTCTATTCATTGGGAAAACATTTATTCCAATAGGTGGCCAAATCTAGACAATGTTCTTTTCTGTCAGTAATGATGATGAATTTAATTTCATTTCCAATGAGTAAATTTTCTGAAGGTAATGGAGTGACTGGCAATTCTTTTTCTTTTTTGCTACTTTTTATGCTTTCATATGATGGATCTTTTGTTACTTTTGTTATTGACATTAAAAAGTTGTTTTTTTAAAAATTTCTTGTAAACCAACATATTCATTGTGAGGCATGTCCAATAAGCAGATTTGCTTGACAGTTTTAATTCTTCAACAAAATAATACATATGTTATACAAGAAAATCTCAAAGGATACACAGGCACTGCAGTTGGGAGATCCATCCTGCCCTAACAAAAAGTGACATAGGAGAGAATAGACTGGGGGAGGGGGGACACACTGGGATGGCTGTTTTGGGGTGGTGGGCGGGGGAAAGATGGGGAGAAAATATGTAACTCAAAAACTTGTGGAAATGAATGATGCAAAGTATAATAAAATTTTAAAAAAAAGAAAAAAAAGAAAATCTCAAAGGTAAAACTTGTACTTTAGGATGGAATTTGAAGAAACGAATCATCACTGTTTCAGATAACAATGATTTCACCACAGTAAAGGAAAAATAACTTGACTAATCATTGAATCATCCAGAAATTGAAGAATAAATTACGTTTTGATGTTGGTATTCAAATAAATTTTACTATCTAATTAATCCAGAATAGTTTTATTCCTAACTCATTGTCATGGCAATGTGAGCCATAAAATCCGTGAATTTTCCAAAGCCTTGCCAAAGTACTCAATATTTCTTTGCTCCATATCTGTACAAAGAATGTTGCTGTAGATCACCTGAAGCTCAGTAGGAACAGGCACTGCAAAATGTAAGAGGGAGATTTTAGCATGTACAAGACAAATATTTTCTTTCTGTGTATTTCTGCATTAAATATTTCTGTGTGCATGCTTGTCAGTATGTATGTGTGTGAATTGTATGGATGTGGTTCTGAAGAATACTGAACTGAACCATCTAGCACAAACTACAAGTCAATTTAAAATCAAGGGTTCCAGGAATCTCCATGATACCGCTTGCACAAAAGGATTGTCATACAAGCTTCTAATAAAACTTTCAATATAAATCACAAATTACAATAGTTCAACTTGAAATCTAGGGAAATGAGAACTTCTCTATTGACATAATGGGTATATGCTATGCCATACTTCCTGTTTGGGATAATAACCAAGCCATATTCTGTAATTTCTTTATGGTCTCTCAGGTAGAGAATTTGAAAAAGTTTGGTACATAGATGCTACAACATATTAGAAAAATGTAAAAACAAAGCAAAACAAATTAAAGAAAAAGCAAAAAAAATTCCAACAACAAAATATAGCAAGATGGTAGAAATCAATGTCAATAGATATGGGATTATAAGAATACAAAAGTAGACAGCCAACTAAACTTCTGTCTGCTATTATATTTCTGTGTCTTGTATCCCAAAAAAACCTCTCTTTTAGGTTCCTTAAGTCCTTGTCCTACCTTTTTCTTCCTATTCATTGCCAAACTTCTAGAAAGAATAGCTTACACTCAAAGCCTACACTTTCTTACCGACTTGCTTATGCCTGCAGTCTTCCTGATTACACTTTGAAACCACTGATCCCAAAATTGCTAATTTCTTGCCTATCAACAAAGGCAGTGATCTTTCATTCAGCCTTAAATCTTCTTGACTTCTTTTTAACTTTTCACTATGTTGTCCATGGTAATGACTTCCTCCACCTGGCCAAGACTAACACTTCTATTTTTGTCCTTTATTCCATCTTTTCCTATATCTTTAAGGAACTCTCCCCATCCATCTCTGTCTCTCACTATCTCCTTTTGAATAAATTTTTGCAGGCTATAAAAATGTTCAGGTCTTTTTCATGCTTAAAAATGTTCAGTTGATCCTTAAGTTTTGTCGCATATGTCTCTTTTCTTTCTTAGCCAAACTCCTAATAAACAAAAACAAAAACATCTCTATGGTCCTTGCTTTTTAATCCTTTGCACTCTGGTTTTCACTGCCATTACTCAGTTGAAACAGTTCTCTTCCGAATTACCAATTAAACCACTATTTGCAAAATCCAATGATCTATTCTGAATCTTTAACATCTGGTACATATAAGTTTAGTATAATATAACTTCATTGTCTATGATGCAATTGAGCAAGATGTAGTTTCCTTGATTTTCCCTTTTAATTTGGTTTATTTTTGTATTTGTTTTGTTTGAGATCATGATGGCTACCCCCCCTTTTTTTTTAACAACAGCTGAAGCATAATAGATTCTGCACCAGCCCCTTATTTTTGATTCTGTGTGTGTCTCTCAGTTTCAAATGTGTTTCTTACAAACAACATATTGTCGGATTCTGGTTGCTACTTCACTCTGCTTTTGGTTTCAAATTTATGTGTGAGTTCATCCTATTCATATTCAGTTATGATTACTAACTGTGCATTTTTCTCCATCTTATTGATGAAGTCCTAACAGAACTGCCCTCAGCTCCAATATCCAAACTTCACTACAGGCCCACTGTATCTACCCAGCCTCCTGCCAATGTCCTAACTTACGCCCCACTGCTCACTAGAACATCAAGTGTGTCCCTGAATTCTTAGCTCCCACAGAAACAGCAGGTGTGCCCCTGTGATAGAAACTCAGCACCCTCTTCCACACCCTTTCCCACAAGAACAGGTGTATAATCACAATCATATCATCCATTTAATCTAAGACAGGACCACAATAGCTAGCCAATTGGAGGACAGAATGACCAGAATGTTTAACCACTGAACCATAGATGGGATCCCTGTTTCATTACCTAATCCCTCAACAAACCCCTCCTGTCAATTATGTTCCCATAATTGTATGTAAATCTTGATTATGGAATCAGCATCATATTCTCTTTTTTTTTTTTTATATGAGATTCTTTATTAAATTTTTTTGAGTTACATCTTTTCTCCCCGTCTTTCCCCCGCCCACCACCCCAAAACAGCCATCCCAGTATTTCCCCCTCCCCCAGTCTATTCTCTCCTCT
>JAQQSU010020118.1:0-10112 GCA_028627135.1 Pseudochirops cupreus | reverse complement strand
GAGGGAGGGACGGAGGGAAAGAGAGAGAGAAGGAAAGAAGGAAAGAGGGGAGGGAGGAAGGAAGAAGGGAGGGAGAGAGGAAGGGAAGAGGGAGGGAGGGAGAGAGGGAGGGAAAGAGGGAGAGAAGAAGGAAAGAAGGGAGGAAAGGAGGAAGGGAGGGAGGGAGGGAGAGAAGAAGGCTGCTTGCATCAGTGCTGAGAGTGGAGACCACCTCAAGTACTCCAATTTGGCAAGAACACAGAGCAAATGTGTTTGGAAAAGGGTAGATGGGGCCAGACGATGGAGGGCTTGGAGTGCCTGGCTGACACTTGCATCTGATCTGTTCAGTAATAGGGAGCCACTGGAGGTTTTTTGGGCAAAGGAGAGCCTGGTAATTCAGGCAGATTATTTTGGCAGCCCTGAGGGAGATGAGCTGAGGAGGAAGACTGCTGGGAAGTGGGGAAACCAATTAGGAAGCTGTTATTAAAGTAATAAAGGAAGGAACCAGAGGAAGAGGAAACAAAGGATCATCATCGGAGCACTCAGCCTAGGGAAGAGCTCTTCCTGCCAAACCTAGGGCCTGGCACATAGTAGGAGCTTAATAATGCTTGGTGACAAGACTAGATCAGATCTCCCAAGAAAGAGCAGCAACTATGGCCTGCCCTAAAGCACCCGAGATGTGGAAAGAACTTCCCCCAAAGGCCCGTCCTTAGAGCATTCTACAAGCTATTATATAAATAGAGCTCAGCCCAGTACTTGACCTCTATCAGGGGGACCAGCTTCCACTGGCTAATTCCATCCCTGCCCCCCCACCCCAAAAAGCCCAGCTAGCCAGCGCTAATCCTTTTAAATGGTTAGCATTTCTGCTGATCTTCTGCATTTAGGGATCAGACTAGTGAGGCAGAAAGACAGCAGAATTCATTTCATTTTGCTTAGTTATTTGGTGCTGGGGTGATATTTGGGGTGGGATGAGTAGGGAAACTCAAAACTACATCCGGAGCCTTACAGAATCCTGGAGGAATCAGCCTGGGGTTTGGCTTTCTGGGGTCTTTTATTGGGGGGAGAGACAGTTTCTCTGGAGCCTAAGAGGAAACCTTTTCCTTGGCCTAGGAGGCTACCAGTTTTAGGTCACAGCAGAAAATAACATGCTTTACTTTCAAAGTATCCACAGGGCAGGGCAAAGGAACCAGGCATCCTACCTCAGAAAAGTCAAACGCTCTTCTGAGGTCATCGTTGCACAATGGGAAGAACCCAGTGGTGCTGGGTTCAAATCCTGAACTCAGCCATTCCTTAGCCATGTGGCAGGTCCCTTTCCTAGTCTAGGCCTCATCTGAAAAAAAATGAGGGGAGTTAGACCCCCTGGATGTGATCCTTTGGCTCTCAGCTTTACCCCTGGGCTCTCGCCTCTAGTCCCACTAAGAAAAGGTATTCTCAAGTACCCTGTTCTTCTTGCCTGCTCCTCCTCTCCCATGGAGGCTGAGGGGGAAGGAGCCCAGAAAAGGCAGTGGGCTCCTAACTGCCCACCCCCTCTAGGGGAAGCCCACAGGGAAGGCAGGACTGACCTCAGAAAAGAAGAAGCAGAGGCGTAAGCAGGGGAGCAGCTTGGGAAGAGATCAGACACCCCCCCCCTTCTCCCTCTCTGTTGCACAGGCTCCAGATCTTTCTCTGATGAGCCATTCTCCCTGCCATTTATTAAGGATTCCGCAGGAACAGCTGTGGCCAGGCTGGGCTGGACCTGCTCCCCAAATCTGCTGGGGATCACAATCCCACTGCAAACCCAGCTTGCTCAGGCTCCCAGGAGTCCATACGCAGCTTCTTAAGTGACCTCCAGGCAAACCAGTGTCTATGGGGGAACCTGGGGAAGAAAAGGGCTTTGGAATGGGCCCTAAAAGCCCCTGCAGGGAGGGGAAGGCTGTACCCACACACAATCTGGAAAGCAGAGGAAGAAATGGGCCTGCAGAGAAACCACCTGTACCACCCTGCCTCTAAACAGCCAGAGGAAGGTGGACTGCAGGAGGCAGGGATTAGAGGAAGCATCACCTCCCCTCCTCACTTCCTCGCCTTTGGGCCCCCAATAGGCTGACTTACAGTCTTTGTGAACTTGGCCAAACTGCTTATTCTTTGCAGGCCTTGGTGTGCTGTCTATAAAAGGAGGCTGACCCAGATGACCTCTGAGCCCTCCTTTGACCATGAGTCTGCTCTCCCAGGATTCCTCCCTTGTTTCTACTCTCTGCCACCACCAACTACCCAAGTTGCTCAGCCTGGGCCACAGTGGGCCCACCTGTCACTGGCCTCTCTTGGCCAGGCAGCTGATGCTGTATATAGGGGGTAACAGCTGATCCCTCTCCCCATCCCCACCCAGAGTTCCCCTTCTTGGAGTTGCAGGGAGGGGGAGGTCTTCATTTATAAAGCTTCCCCTGACAACAGGGCTGCCCATCCCCACCCCAGCCCACTTTTATCTCTGGCAATCAAAGGCAGCATGGGCATAAACATCCTTCTGGCCTATAAACTTCCCTTGGGAGGAACTGGCCTGGGCATGGAGGGCAGGGAGGCCTGCCACATGCACACAGGCCTTCTCTCCTTTCTCCCCTATCCCCAGAGCTAGCTTATCTAAGGACCACTCTGCCTCAAGCAGCTACAGAATCAGAAGGGGAAGTAGCTCCTGTCCACAATAACCAAACATCGATTCATACAGAAAGAAGCCTTTTAATTTAACAGCAAAGACCATGGAATGTCTCCTCATCCCTCAAAGCCTCCTTTGTACAAATGGATGTTGATGGAGCAAAACCACTATCAGTTAGGCTTCTTGGCCCAGGAGTGGAGGCTGACCTCGGAAGCTGTGTATAATGCAGGCCATACCTGGACCCAAACGGCCTCACTTGGCTGCTGAGACAAAGCAGGGCAACCGAAAACAACCTAAGAGTTTTCTTGCTATGGGCAATTCCCAATTTATTCCGTACAGATCTCATCAGTCTATTGTTTGCCCCCTCATTTCAGACTGTGACCTCCCTGAGGGCAGGGTTCATCTTTTGTCACTTGGCACAGTGGCCAGGCACACACACAGCAAGCGCTTAATAAATGCTCAGTGACTGACCCACACGTTATCATGGGCAGCTTGGACTGTTCTGGGGCCTCCCTGATCCACACCCACTGATTTCTGAGTAGTTAATAAGGTTCAGTTTCATTAAGGCACAGAGTGGAAAAAAAATCTACATAACCTGAGAGAAACTAAGGATAAAGGGGGTGGGGGACAGCACAAGCCCCTTTGTGATCTGGGCCCAGTCCCAAGGGGGAAATCTCTCCACATCTATTCAGTTTCAGGCCTGCTCTTGGTAGCTCAACTCACCTGCTCCTGTAGCCCAGCAAGGGAGAAATGCTGCCCACCTGGAGGGAGGGAAGCCCCAGAAGGCCAAGCCCTGGCGACCCCAGAGGCCGGTCATCTCATGTCAGACTCGCCAGCTGTAGCTAACACGGCCACCAGGGCCCTGGCTCCTGTGGGCATGGGTGTGGTTGTGGCTGTGGCCTCTAGCAGCGATCAGGAAAAACAGTTTGGACGGCTGGCTGGGCCCCAAGATGCAGGGCCTCACCACTCTTCATTACTCCCCTTTCTCTCCTGCGAGGGCATATTGACAAGAGCAAAACATTTTCCTCTTGGAAACTGGGAAGTCACCTCTAAAATTAATTCCGGAGCTGGCCCGGAGCCAACCACTGAAAGCCTGAGGACTGGCGGGGGACGGAAAGCAGCCTTCCCTGCAGTCTGGAGGAAAGGGAGCCACAGTTTCCCATCAGGTCTGCTGGGTTCTACAAGGCCTGCGGGAGACACGGCTGTTTAAACGTCAGAGACAGGCTTTGCCCCAAGGCTGGATGTGAGTCTGTGAAACAGCGAAGGGCTTCCTCTGTATGTTTAAGAGCGACAGATAATCCTGCTGACTGTTTTTAAAGTGGAACACAGGGCTTCTGGGAGACAGATGTTTGACAAGGCAAAAGCACCACAGAGAAGTAATCGAAGCTTAGAGCATAACATAGACTCAATTCAGTGAGCCACATTTGAACTTGGGTCTTCCTGACTCCAGGCCAACAGTCTATCCACTGTTCTACCTCACTGCCCTTCCATCTATCCATCCACCTATCTACCCACCTATCCATCTATATCCATCCATCCATCGATCTATCCAGTCACCCACCCCCACATCCATCTATATCCAGTCAGTCAGCCAGCCATGCACCCACACACACATCCATCTATCTATATCCATCTACCTCGTCATTCAATTCAGCCAGCCAGCCACACACCCATTCATCTACATCCATCCATGCATGCCCCACCCACCCACCCATCCATCCATGCATCCCCCACACACCCACCCACCCATCCATCTATCCATCCACCCACCCACCCAACCATCCATCCATCCATCTATCCATCCATCTATCTGTCCATCAATAAAACTGCCCAGCACCGAGCAGGAGCTTTGATTTATACAATCAAATGAGATCACATTAGTAAAGCATTAGTTTAGCCCAGCGGCCAGCACACAGTAGGTACTATATAAATGCCTATTCCTTAGCCCCCCACAGTCACAACACTGCAAAGACAAACAAAAGCCACAATTCAGCAGGACCTGGGATGCACATGCTAACCACTTGCGGCCCCTAAGGAAGTGAGGGGCTCAGGGTGCAGTCTGGGCCATGTACTTTCTGGAACGGCCAATGTGGGGACTAGTTTTGCTTGACAATGCAGATCTGTTATTTCTTTTCTAAAGATAAGGGGGAACAGAGAGAGGAAACAGATTTTCGTTTATTGAAAATAACTAAAAGTTTAAAAAAAAATGCTCGTTGGTGAATTGATTTTCCAGAGGGATAATGCAGGCTGGTATTGGAAGTTGTTCTCACTCACAAGTCTGCCAGGTCCCTGGCAGCAAACAGACCCTTTTTGACTCAATTCAGGCCGCACTTGAGGACGCAGAGGGCCACACGTGGCCTCACAGCTTCCCTACCCCTGTACTAGCTGCATGATTTAGGCCAAGGGCCAGTCAGCTCTCCTAAGCCTCTAAGTTATGAATACTTTGAAAACTGCCTTCTGTGGGAGTTTTCCATGCTAGTTCCCCATACTGATGATATCGCCCCCCACCCCAAAGGTGGGGAAACCTGTAGCAATAGTAATGTCAAATTTACCCAAGGTTTAAGGGCACTGTGAGATAAATAAATATTATCCCCATTACAGATGGGGAAACTGAGGCTCAGGAAGGCTGACTTTCCCCAAGGTCACAGAGTTATTCATTGGCCAGACCTCAAAACCAGGTCTCCTGACTCAAGTCAGGCGTTCTTTCCACCACACCCAACCCCTGCTTGCTTCATAGGGCTATTGTTAGGATCGGATGAGCTAATAGCTATGGAAGCCCTCAGTAGCCCAGTAAGACTCTGGGGCTGCACGTGTGAGGTATATATAACATGGGTACCACCCACTGCTGGGAATCAGCCTGCCCGGCCTTGTAGCTCTTGGCTCTCCTGCTGTCCTGTTCTCCAGGGGCAGGAAGGGGAGAGGACATGGCTCAGGGAGCTCCCAAGGGGCAGGAAACGGGCCATCTGCTGAAGCCCTAATCCAATGTGCCTGGTGAGGACGAGATACCCTGTCATCCCTCCAGGTCAGAAAGCCCCAGCTCTGCTGTGCAGCTGTCTGAGGGTTTTAGGAAGAGGGTCATTCCAGAGACCAGTGAGGGCCGGTCAGCACATTCTGATGACCCAGCCTCCATTCCCTCCATGGAAATCTGGGTTATAGGATAACAACAGATAATGAAGCAGAAAGGAAACTCAGGTTTTTAGGTCCACTGTGTAGTCTCCTAAAACCACATTATTATGTTGTCCAGTGATTTTTTAAAATGGATCCCTTTCCTCTCTACAACGGATTTCCCCTGTCCATAAGCAGTCCAGGGTAGAGAGTACGTAGAAACTGGGAGATGCAGGAAATCTACTGCTGCCCAACACTGGCCAAGTGCTCACTCCAGGGCTCTCTGACCACACTTCAGAATTATGTTCTTTTAGAAAGAGGTAAGGGCTTTACTCCATATGGATACACCAAAGGAGTGACTAGATGATTTGCCCATCTCTATACCCTGTTGTCACAAGACATCATCACGGATTGAGGCAAGAAGGAAACACCTCATTTAAAGCATTTAACGTTCAGATGTGACAGTGAGGTCAAGGGTGGTGGCTGGTTCAGTGTAGCATTCTCTGCCACCCCTTTGAGCAGCAGGATCAGTGAGTCAGGAGGCTGGTGTCTTCTCAGAAAGTCGGTCTTTATGCTGCTTTTAGCCCTCTGCCTGGAGTGTAAATCAGCCATGATTCACAACCTGCCCTGTCCTGTCTTCCCTGGTGCTCCTTCTCCTTCCTCCTCCAAGCTAGCTGCCTGCCTGGCAGTTCGGACTAGAGCCAGACAGGGCTAATTCTGGCCCTGGGACCGGATATTTGGCAGGGAGCTGCAGGGGTCATCTAGTCCAACCCTTTCCTGTGACAGAAGAGGGAACTGAGGACCACCAGGAATTCAGAAGAACTCCAATTCTAGCCCAATTCTCCTCCCTCTAAGTCCAGCGCTCTGTGAATGGCCTCTGTGCGTCTGAATTGCCCAGGAAGCTCTGGCTTGGTGCAGCATCAGGGGAACAGCTGATTGACACACCAAGCCTGTCAGTCCTGATGGCCTACATCCATTGGACTGCAGGCCAGAAAGACCCTGACAGACCCTGCAGTTACTTTCATTTTACAGAGGAGGAAATGAGGCCTAGAGAGAGGTGATTCAGTCCCTGTACAGCAGGTGTTAGAAACTGTCGGTGGCCTATTTGAGAAGTGAAAACAGTGGGCATGTCTTCAGCTAGAGCCAAAGGGCAGCTAGGTGATGTAGTGGATGGAGCATCAGCCCTGGAGGCTGGAGGACCTGAGCTCAAATCTAGCCTCAGACACTAGCTGTGTGACCCTGGGCAAGTCACTTAACCCTGACTGCTTCAAGAAAAAGAAATTTAAAAAAAAAACTAGTGCCAAACCTTGAAGCACCATGTGAATGCTATTACTATTATTTTTTAATATTTTAAATTCAATTATTTTTATAATTAAACTTTTTATTTAATCATACTTAATAATATGATTATTTTTGTTGTCATTTCAATGCTGTCTGGTGACTCTTCACAGCCTACCCACAGAACACTCCTTAGCCTGCATTCAGTGCCTTCCCTAATGTCTCCTCTGCCTTATCTTTCTGGAGGGGGCTCCCTCTCTCCTCTGCTGACCCTTGGCTACGCCCAAGGGTTTCCGGATCATTGCCAGTCAGTCCTCTCCCTGGAATGCCCCTGCCCTGTCCATTCCATCCGTCCTTCGGGGTCCATCTCAATTCACCTCCACCATGAAAGCTTCCCTGACCAGCAGTCTGGAGGGACCCCTGGCTACCTCCCTCCCCCATCCCTCCAAGCCGCACGTGTCACTTACTGTCTGCAGACTCCATCTGCCCATTAATCATGGGCGGCCTGGTGACAGCTTTTCGCCTACCGTCTGGAAAGCTTATTGGAATTTAACTTTCCTCGTACTCGGGTCTCGTCTCCCCTCCTTGACTTCAAAACCCAACTGCTGAAAGCAAAGACTAGGCCTTGTACACCGCTCTCTCTTCCTTCACCTTCAGCACAGTGCTAGGTACGTGTGTGTGTGTGGGGGGGGAATCAAGGCCAAGATCTGGGGACCTTAGAGCTGGAAGCTAAGCTGATCGCTACCTCACCTCCTTTTTACAAATGGAGACACTGAGGATCTACTGATGTCCAGCACTGAACTCCCACAGGAAGAAATGCTGCGTGTACATCCGTCTCCAGTGGAACCCTGGGTCTGCCTCAAGCCTCTTGGCCTCTCCATCTGTGAAGTGGTGGGATCTGGCTCGAGGGTCTCTACTGCCCCTGCCAGGATCCCTATCCCTCACCTAGCAAGTGTCTGACATAGTTTAAGCTGATTCACAAGAGAAGATGGGGGCATGGAAGCTTTCTCTTACCTTTGACCGGCTGTTCCCTGGAAGAGCGGGGAACCAGAAAGACAAGTGAGTGGAAGGTGCTGCTTTGGCCAAGTATAAACAAAGACTTCCTAACCACGAAGACTGTCCCACAAGTACAGTGAAGCAGCGCCTTGGGAGGCAGTGAGCTCCCCGTCATCGGAGGTCTTCAAGCAAAGTGCTCCATCACTTATTGGGCATGCTCTAGGGAATTTTTTGTGAGGTACACACTGGACTAGAGGGCCTGAGGTCCCCTCCAACTAAGAGGCAGAGTGTGGTACAGGATAAAGGGCCCCCCTGAAGGTAGAGGAGCTGAACCCAGAAGCTACCATTTACCCATTTATAACCCAGGTGCTGTTGGGTATCGCATTTCAATGCATCAAGCCTCAGTTTCCTCATCTGTAAAATGAGAGTTGCCTCCAGGGTCCTCAGATTCTGTGTTAGAATTTCTGTTTCAAGGTCTCTTTCAGTCCCCAGGTGAGAAGCAGGTGAAGCTGGCCATGGGAGAAGAGCCCAGCGCTGCTACCCACCGGAGAAAGGCTGGACTGAGTCACACTGCTTAGCCTGCCTAGCCACTCAATGATCCCATGTCCCAGGATCCCACTGTGGTTGCAGAAAAAACTTGATCAGGGGCCAATAATGTATGAAAGGCTGCCAGCAAAGTGAGGAAACAGGAGTGCCCCAGGGAGGGCCTCCTCCCTCAAGAAAACAGCAGGGCAGCCCTGGGAGGCTGCCAGCCTCTGCCCAGACCCAGCAAGATGATGGGGAAACACTCACTGGCTGCGGGTTCAGGAGCCTCCCCAGTCCCCATTCCAGTCCGCTGGGCCCTGCAGGCACCTCCTTCCTCGGCCTCTGGGAGAGTTCTCCATAGCACGCCACTGAGCTAAGTCCCTCTGGGAAAGGCAATTAACTCAGTACTAACAATAACAACTTACTTACATTTCTAGAAACACTTAAAAGTTTACAAAGGGTTTTCCTTACAACATCCTGTTAAGGGAAGTCTTCTCTCCCCCATTATACAGGCAGGGAGACCGAGCCCCAGAGTGGGAAGTGGCTGGGGCTTGTGGTCACACACTGGGATGAGGAGCTGGGTCTCCACACACAGCTCTGAGGACGAGGAGACACGCCAGGTGAGGGGAAACCATGGCGCAGGGTAGGCATTCGTGGGCTCCTGGCATGAGCTCTGTGACCTCAGGGCTTAAAAGCCATGTGTGAGAACTACCTGGACACCTGTACTGCACCGCAATCCTATGTGTTTTTATTTTATGTATGTATCTAAAACCAAGACTCTGAGAAGGGCTCACGGCTCCAGCAGGCTGCCACCGTCAAGAACCCCAGTGGTGCTGGGCAGAGGTCAGGGGTCAGTGAGACCTGGGCTCACGCCCCGCTTCTGAAGCCTGCTCTCAGTGTTGAAGGGTCCTCAACAAACTCTAAACCAGTCAGTTAGACAGAGCATTGACCCTGGAGTCAGGAGACGTGAGTTCAAACCCGGCCCCAGACACTTACTAGCTGTGTGACCCTGGGCAAGTCACTTAACCCGAACTGCCTCCAAAAACCCAAAGAACAACAAACACAGTCAGTTACAGAAGAACTGGGAACAGTCGTCAGCAGAGGGAGTAAACATCACAGGTGGAGCCCAGGATTTTTTTGTCTAACACTATGAAGCTTGCAAATCACGTGACATACTTCAGTTCATTTAATCCTCACCATAACCCTGTGATATCAGTGCTGTTGTTATCCCTTTTACAGATCAGGAAACTGAGGCTGGGTGAAATTAGGTGGCTTCCCAAGGTTACATCTCCTTGGTAAGA
The DNA here is from genome assembly GCA_028627135.1 of Pseudochirops cupreus. NCBI lineage: Eukaryota > Metazoa > Chordata > Mammalia > Diprotodontia > Pseudocheiridae > Pseudochirops > Pseudochirops cupreus. The sequence goes on along the minus strand of JAQQSU010020118.1, from coordinate 305 downwards.
GTCGGAGGTAGAATCTGAACCCAGGTTTTCAAGTCCTCAACTCTCTCCTATGGACTACACTGAGTAATGGGTATCACAAAGGGAGCCTTGGGGGCAGTTTCACAGGCAAAGAACTCCTGGATGTGGAGGAGGGAAGGCCTGGCTAGAGAGCCCACCGCCACTGAAGCCCCCTGAGCATCACCGTCCTCATCAGCAGAATGGGAACAAGGCTGCCTGAACTTTAAGGAGCATAACAGAAGGAGGGAGAGAGGGAGGGAGGAGAGAGGGACAGCAGAGAGTGGAAAAAAAAAGGAAGGAGGGAGGGA
>JAQQSU010020117.1:0-10112 GCA_028627135.1 Pseudochirops cupreus | reverse complement strand
TATATATATATATATATATATATATATATATATATATATATATATATATATATATATATTTAGAAGACTATAAACGTCCTCTAAATTCAGAAGAAATAAAATGGTAGGGTCATAGGGAGGGGGTAGAGGCCGAAGGAGGGATATTTAGAGGGGAAGGTGAGGAAATAGGTAAAATAGGGATTTAAGGAGTTTAGATTTATGGGAATGGGAGGATGGGGGAAGGATCCTTAGAGTGGGGTAGACAAGTCATAGGAGGACAAGGTGGTAGGTAGAAGAAAAGTAGAGGAGTCAGGAGGGATATGAAACAAGAGATATACACATACATAAAAACAAAGATCAGGAGTAGAATAGTTTTGGGAAAGTATATGTCTTTGTATGTATGTATGCATGCATTTATGTATGTACGTATGTATCTATAGCTATAGAGAAACATATCTAAACTTTATTGTAACCTTCTGGGGGGCATTGGAGAAGGTAAATATATATTTATAGCTTTAGAGAAACATATTTAAACTTTATTGTGGCCTTCAGAGGTAGGGTTAGGGGAAGGGGAAAAAAAGAATAAAGTAAAAAAGTGCACATCAGAGACCAAAAGAAAACTCACAAGGAAGCAAAGAAAAGATGGACAATTCTCAACACAACAAGTGTTATTGTCATATAGGCTTTCTTGAAACGAAAATTTATTTTTACATATTTTGAATCCTCTCTTATGTTCTGCTATGCCCGTGACATGCTTTTTTTTTTCTTTCTAAGTTGGCATTTAAGTTCCAGTATTTAAGTTTATGATATGTTTTTGTTTCTTTTCTCTATTCTATATTTGGGTTCTGGAGTTTGAGTCTAAAATAATTTTTTAAGCATAAATTAATTTTGGTGGCATTGTCATTTTTATTATAGTGGCATGGCCATGTGATGAACACTGAATATGCCTCCAGTTATTTAGGTTCTTTATTTCTTTAAGGAACACTTTGTAATTGAATCATTACACATCTTTTGAGAGATTGAAACCACATATTTTATATATTCTGTCACTATTTGGAGAGGGATTTCCCTTTCTATTATTGCTTCTTGTGTTTTCTTATTATTACTTAGAAGTGCTATTGATTTTTGAGTTTTATTTTGCTCCTGCAACTTTCTGAAGCTACTAATTGTCAATTCTTATCTTTTCTGATTCTCTGAGGTTTTCCAAGTAAATCACAATATCATCAGCAAAGAGGGATAGTTTTTTCTTATTATTTATCATTATTCCTTTTTCTTGTTATAATGCTATTGCGAGTATTTTCAGAATTCTGTCTAATAATAATGGGGAGAATGAGCATCCTTGCTTCACTCATGTATTTGTGGAAATGGTTTGAATGTATTCTCACTACATATGTTACTTGCTTTTAGTTTTAGTTAGATACTTTTTATATTAAAACAAGGTCCCTCTATACCTTTATTTTGTAGAGTTTTTAGTGTAAAATAATGTTGTACTTTTTCAAAGGTTTTTTTCTACATCTATTAAGATGATCATGTGGTTTTGTATTTTGTTTTTTAATGTGATTATGTTGATTTTTAAAATGTTGAACCTTCCTTGCATTCTTGATGTAAATGACACTAGATAACAATGGATGATTTCTTAGGTAAATCATTGTAGTATGTTTGATAAAATTTTGTTTAAAAATCTTGAGTCAGTGTCTATCAATAATATTGGTCTATAGTTCTTCTGCATTTCATGCTTCTCTTGTTTAGGTATTAGGACTATATTTGTTTCATTGAAAGATTATGGTAGAGTGCTTTCTTTCTCAATTTTTGAGAATTAAAAAAAAAACTATTGGTACCAACTGCTCTTTAAAGTTTTGATAGAATTCTACTGTGAACCTGTCAGGTACACGAGGACAAGCCCTGCCCTTGCCACCCTCTTTGGTAGTTCTTTTTCAACTAGAGCTATTCCTTTTCTGAGACTGAGTTATTAAAGATATCTGCCTGTTCTTCTGACACTTTGAGTGTTTTATAATTTTAAACACATTCCTCTAGTTTCCTTGTGTTTTCAGTTTTGTTAATTAAAAGCTGTATACAATGTTAGCATTAGTATTTTCATTTCTTTCGATTTTGTTGTAATTTTTTCTTGCTATTTTATCAATTTGATTTTCTGCTCTCTTCTTTTAGTCAGATTAGCGAAGGATTTATCAATTTTATTGCTCGTTTAAAAAGAGCTTAAACTTAGTTTTATGTATTATTTGTATGTTTTCAAAAATTTGCCCAACTCTTATTTTAATTTCTCTTTTTTGCTTAGTTTCTGTTTTTAAATGTATTACCTTTTCTTTTTCAGTTTTGTTAATGCGTAAGGATATGATTTCCCTACTAAAAATAGCTTTAGCTACATCCCAGAAATATTGGTATGGTATTTCATTATTATCATTTTCATTTGCATTGTTATTATTTCTAAGATTTATTCTCTGACCCTCTCATTATTTAAGATTTCATTTTTATGTCTTCATTTGAGTCTTTATTTTTTGTTTGTGGTCCCTGAACCAATTTTAATTTTTATTGCATTATAAATATGTAAAGTAGGTATTAAGTATTTCTCCCCTTTTACATTTGTTGCAATATCTTTGTGTCCTAGTACATACTCAATGTAAAAAAAAAGTGATTGTGAAAATTATACATATTTTTGTGGTCCCATTTAGATGTCATGTGTTTTAACTATTTTTCCAGCAGTTTGTTCAGTTCCCCATTTTCCCTTTTTTAAATCTTCCTATTAGACTTGTCTAAAATGTAAGAGGGATATTGAAGTCCCCTGTCACTATTATGTTACTATGTTTTCTTGAAGCTCAGATAATGCTCCTTTGATAAATTTAGATGCTAAGACATTTGAAGCAGAGAAGCTTGTTACTAATTATTGGTTTGTTGTCTATAGTTTCTTTCAGTATAATATAATTTCTTTGATCATCCCTTTTTATTTTTGAAGATTTGTTTTTTCTTTGTATGTTAGCATGATGACCTTGGAGTACAAAATAAAGCAGGGCAGAGACTAATGGAGTTTTGTGAAGATTAACTCACTGGTCATATTAGATATTCATTTTCAACAACCCAAAATGTTACTCTACACATGGACATCATCAGATAAATGATATTGAAATCATATTGCTTATATACTTTGCAGCCAAAGGTAGAGAATCTCCATAGAGTCAGTTAAAACAAGACTTGGAGCTGACTGTGGCTAAGATTATGAGCTTCTTGTTACAAAATTCAGACTTAAATTGAAGTCAGTAAAACCATCAGACCGTATAGCTATCACCTAAATAATATACTTTATGAATATTAAGTGGAATAGATGTAAAGATTTAGATCTGGTAGATAGAGTGCCTAAATAACTATGGATAGAGGTTCACAGTAGTGCACATGAGATAGCAACAAAAAAACAAAGCCAAGAACAAAACAAGGAAGAAAGAAAAATGGCTGTCTGATGAGGCTTTACAAATAGCTGAGGAAGGAAAGACAAAAGTAAAGGAGAAAGGGAAAGATGGACCCAAATGAATGCAGAAATCCAGAGAAAACAAGGAAAGATCAGAACATTCTCTTAAGTGAGAAATGCAGAGAAATAGAAGAAAATAATTGAATGGGAAAGAAGATAACTCTTGAAGAAAATTAGAGATATCACAGAAATGTTACATGTAAAAATGGGCATGATAAAAGACAAAAATGGTAGGGACTTAACAGAAGCAGAAGAGATTAAAAAGAGGTGCAAAGAATATACAGAGGAACTATAAAAGAAACATCTTAACATGGCTGCTAACCACAATGGTGTATTTATTGATTTAGAGCCACACATTCTGGAAAAATAAAGTCAAGTGGGCCTTAGGAAGCATTGTTAATAGTAAGGCTAGTGGAAATGACAGTATTCCAGCTGGGCTATTTAAAATCCTAAAAGATGATGTTGTTAAAGTGCTGTACTGAGTATGCCAACAAATTTGGAAAATTCAAGTGGCTATTAGATTGAAAAATATCAGTTTATGTCCCAATGCTAAAGAATGGCAATGCCAAGGAAATGTTGCAACTACCAAATGATTGTGCTCATCTCACATGCCAGCAAGGTTATGCTTAAGATTCTGTAAGCTAGGCTTCAGCGATATGTGCACTAAGAGTAACCAAAAGAACAGGTTGGTTTTTGAAGAGGCAGAGGAATTGGAGACCAAATTGCCAACATTCTTTAAATTATGGAGAAAGCAAGGGAGTTCCAGGAAAAAATACCCAACAACAACTCCCCTTCCCCCAAAAAACCCCCATCTACTTCATTAACTACTTTAAAGCCTTTACTGTGGATGAAAACAAAATTGGGAAGTCCTTAAAGAGATGGAAGTACCAGGTTATCTCACTTTTGTCCTCTATGCTGGTCAGGAATCAACAGAACTGCAAGACTTATTGGTTTAAGATTGGAGCAGAAATATGACAAAACTGTATATTGTTATCTTATTTATTTAACTTACATGCAGAATACATCACGTAAAATGCCAGCCTGGATGAATCAAAAGTCAGAATTAGAGTTGCTAGGAGAAATATCAACAATCTTAAATATGCCAATGAAACTATTCTGATGGCAGAAAGTGAGGAATAATTAAGAAACATTTTGATGAGGGTAAAAAAAGCTGACTTGAAGCTTAAGATTAAAAAAACAAAAAACAAAAAGTAAGATCATGGCAACTGGTCACATAATTTCCTGGCAGATAGAGGGAGATGAAATGCAAACTGTCAGATTTTATATCCTTGGGCTCAATGATCACTGCAGATGGTAACTGCAGCCATGAAATTAAAAGATACTTGCTCCTTAGAAGGAAAGCTTTGGGAAATCTGAACAGCATAACTAAAAAGCAGTGACATCACCTTGCTGACAAAGGTCAGTATAAGTCAAAGTTATGCTTTTTACAATATTAATGTATGCCTGTGAGAACTGAATTGTAAGGAAAGTTGAGGACTACAGAGTGGACACTTTTCAATTGTGGTGCTATAGAAGATTTTTGAGAATCCCTTGGACAGGAAGGAGATCAAATTAGTCAATATTTAAAGAAATTAATGCAGACTAGTCTTTGGAAGGACAAATACTGAAGCTTAAATACTTTGGTCACATAATGAGAAGACAGGACTGTCTGGAAAAGACCCTGATGTTGGGAAAAAATTGAAGGAAGAAAGAGGGGACTGCAGAGGATGAGATGGATGTCATGAAAGCAACAAAGATGAGCTTGAATAGATTTTGGGAAATAGTGGAGGATGGAAGAGTCTGGCATGCTATGGTCCATGAAGTCATGAAGAGTTGGACAAGACAGATCTACTGAACAACAGCAACAACAACAATAATGATTTACCCACTGGCTCTCATTCCCTAATCCCTTTGAGGTTTTATTTATTAGTTTCTTTTTCTCTCCTACTTTTATCTTGTTATATGTTTCTTTCCCCTCTTTTTGCCTCTCAGTTAAGTATATTATTACTTCCTCTCTTTCCCTTCGGGTAACCCTATTCGCTATTTTTTTTTCATTTTTTTGCATTCTGATCCAAAAAGCATTTCTCTTGCTCTCTTCACTATCCATCTTCTCTTTCTGTTTACTCTAGAAGAGTCTAGATCCTTGTTTTCTGATTCATAACCCCTATAATTATGTCGTCTCTCTCTTTTCTCTGTATTTTCTTACATTCAAAGCTTCCAAGATTTCCATTTTAGGAATATTCTTTCCCTTTTAGGAATATTCTTCCATTATCTTGTAGGGCATACCTTAAGGATTTCCCTTTTCCCTTGTGCCTCACTCCCAGAACAATGCCAATTATTTCTGCTATCAGAGAGAGTACTGGCCTATGGCAGAGCCCCTCCCCCCACCACACTTATACATTCTCTCTTGTTGACCTTGTTTTTTCCTATGTTTGTCTGGAAGTCTCTTCCCTGTGTTCATGCTCTCCCACTCCCTCAGGTTTCAGTTGCCTCCAATGGTTCTAACACCACCACTGGCCCATTCTCCTTGCCTCACAAAACTCCCAGTGCAATTAAACTTTTCATATCCTCCAGGTCTCATCCTGTCTAAGGTCCTCATCTTCCTCATTATCCTATCTTTCTTCATCCATAGGAGCATTCATCATTGTAACCTCTTTCCACTCTAAAGTAAGGCCTCTTTCCTTTCCCCCTGCCCATTTCGGTTTTTCTCTCCTTCTCCACCACTCCCCGTAGGCTTTTCTGTTTCTAAGCTTAGAGAGGTCACTTCCTTTGCTAGTCCTTCATTCAAACCTAGAGTAACACACACTGCTCTTGATTCCCTTTCTTCTCTTCCCCTTTTTTTATGCATCTTCCCACATTGTAATGTAGCCCCATATAAGAAGCATTCTTCTGTAGGCAAGGGTGAATTTCCATATTTCACAGGTTCTATCCATAATGCCACATCTGCATTTTGTGGGGAGGGGATGTTTCAGTGCTTCTCCTTTGAAAGCAAACCTAGCTCTTAGTTCTATGTTGATGCATATTTGTTCATTTTAAGGAATATTAACAATATTAACAAAATAACTTTAATGTTCTTGTGCTCTTTAGTATTTTTAATTCCTTGCATTCATGGTCTAATCCCAACCCTGTGCTAGTGAATAATATCAAATAATTTTTCAATGTTTTTCTCTAGCTTTGCCAATTTTTTATTTAAGTTTTTGGTATCAATTAGTGATGTTTTCATTATTATTAGTATTTTATATCAGCATTATCAATACAAAGTATGGATGTTGTTCCAAAGTTTGCATTCTTTGCTTTGTGGTAAGCTGGTCAGTGAATCAGAAATATTTTTGTCACACTGGAGGAGTTTGGTAAGGAACCTTCTTTCCCCTTTTTTGTGCAGTTTATGTAGCATAAAAGCTATTTGTCATTTAGGTGTCTGATAGAATTCACCTGAAAGCACATCTAAGTCAAGGGCTTTTTATTTTGGGAGTTCGTTTGGGAAGCTCATTGCAGTGGTTTTTCAACCTCCACCTTTTTTATTATCGATATTTTATATTTATATAAATGGTGAGACATTTCATTTAATTTTTTAGTTTTGTTTGAATATAATTGAATATAGTAGATTCTGATCGTTTTATCTCTTTTTCTACCTTTATTATAAATTACTCATTTTCTCATTTTTTTGTTGTAGCAATTTGGTTTTCTTCTCTTTCTGATAATATTTGCTGAAGGATTACCTATTAATTTCCTCTAAGATGACTCTTATGTGTTATTTACCAATTCAATTGTGTTTTTTTCCCCTAGTTTTGTTTATCTCTGATTTTTGTGGTTTTAATCTATTGATTTTTCTTTTTTAGGTACAAGCTCAATTCAATAGTCTTCTCTTTTTCTCTTTTGTTCATCTAACTGAGAAATTTTGAAAAAAAATCTTCTAAGTGTTTTAGTTACATCCCACAAATTTTTGCACACCATTTCATGATTATTGCCTTTAATAGGCTGCTTTTTTTTTGACTAATAGTTAAGATAAACTTTAAGAATCAATTTAAGTCTGTGCTACTTGTTCTTATTATATTGATTTTAGTTTTGATCTTTATTGTTGTACTGCATATTTCTACCTTTCTGTATGTATTAATGTGTTCTTTATGCCCTAATGCATGATATTTGTAATGGTACCATGTGATAATATAGATATAATTCCCATGTTTCACATTAAATATGTGTCAAAAACCTATCATAACTAATATACTGTTTGTATGATTAATTTCTCATTCTCTTTTTGTTAAATTTTTCTAAAGTCTTTAAGAGTCTCATTGAGGCTATTCACATTATTGTCTTACTATTTAAGTCTTCCTGTAATTCAGCTAGTTTTTCCTAAGTACTAAAGGAAAGTACATTTGGCTTGTACATATTTAATAATAATACTGTTTCATGATCTTTATCTTCTTTAAGCAAGATATTACTTCCTTGTTTGCCTTTTTGACAAGTGTCTATTTTTACTATTTCATTTTCTAAAATCATAGTTGCAACCTTTTCTCCTTTTGGATTTAGCTGAAACATAATAAATTTGTACACTAAGCCTTCATTTTAACTTGATGTGAATCTTTATGGTTTAAGTGTGTGTTTTTGTGCACAGAAAATCATATTTAATTTTCTCATCTGTTCTGGTACATCCTTTTGTTTTATGGACAAGTGATCTCATGCATGTGTGGGTGAGAACACCTCACTTACCCAAATCAAAGGAATGTAGAAGAGAGCTTTGGGTGGACAGGAGTTTTATTCTTTTAAAAAAATACCCTGGGGCGGGGAGAGACTTCTCCCTGCCACATGTCTGAAGAAAAAGAGAGAGCGCACCCCTCCAGGAGCCCTTTTTTAAAGCCCTGAGAGTCATAAAAAGTCATAAAAAAGCACATCCTTTAAGTTCTATTGGGTGAGAGAGAGGGTATGGATTCCACGCAGGTAAAGTCAAAGGGTCTCTGACTTCTCATTGGAGGAGGGGCGGAGTCTCATTTTGGCGTGAATTTAAACAAAGAAACATTTCCCCCCTGTCTCACTCACCTTTTGCTTGCGCAAAAGGTAAGGGCGCACAGTCTTTACCTAGACAAACAACTCTTGTGGGATTTTTGTCCTCACCCTGTTCCCAAACACAAGTTCTGCTCCGCCTCTCCTAGCCCACTCTAAAACAAAAGTTCCGATTTGCATTCTAATACTGCCTTTGGAGAATCTCAACTTTAAAGGCTTTCCATTCATGCACATTCATAGTTATGAAAATTATTTTTGGTTTTTCCTTCAATTATTTTTATAATATTCTTTTAAGGAATGAAGTAGCAATAGAAATCTTCAGATTACTTTGCTTAGAACAACCTTGCCCTGTTCTCCTTCCTTTGGTTATCCCTCCCAGCCTATATATGAGTCATTGAGGCTGGTGCCCTTACCCATCTTTTGGAAATCAGGGTTACGTAGTTATAGTTCATTTTAAATATGCCAGTCAAATAAAGGTAACCTCTTCTCCCCATCCTTTGCTGAGATTATACTTTTATGATCAATTTTACATTCTTTTGCACAGGTCACACCATGAGTGTGATCCATAAGCTCTCCCTTACTCCCAATTCAGGTTGAATGACCTTCTCCAAAGGCACCTCAATTTAAAGAAATATTAAGCCATTTTCTTTCCATTGATGTGCATCCTTTGGAAAAGGCAGAATTCAGTACTAGACAGAGTGCTACACTTGGAATCAAGAAGGTCTTTATTTAAATTCTGCCCCTGACATTGATTTGTTGTGCAGCCTTGGATAAGAGCTTTACTTGTAAAGTGCTAGTGATAATACTGGTAGCAGCTACCTCATTAGGCTGCTGTGAAACTCAAATGCTATAATGAATTTAAGGTACTTTGTAAAACCTAAAGCACTACATAAATATTTTTGAAAGTCAAGAACTTTTCGTTCTTGGTATCCTCAGTGACCTTTATATAAGGTAGGACTCCCAAAGGACAATAGTCTTATATCTTTACATTTATGTAAGCAGTGAATCATCTATCCTTTTAAGATTATTTCAACTAGTTTACTTTTCTTAAATTTATTTTGCGAGCTATGTCTGTACCTCAGATGCTTCTGTTTCTTGTTTACTTAATCTCTTCCATTAACTGATTTTTTTCCTTTAACAAATACCAAAAGGGCTTTAATGACTGTTTTACATATGATCTGATAACACAACACCCTTATTACTTTATTTATTATTAACTATTGTTTATTTTTAGTTTACAGCATTCATTTCCTTGAGATTTTGAGTTACAAATTTTCTCCCCATCTTTCCCCTACCCACCACCCCAAAAGCCAGCAATCCCAATGTATATGGCCTCCCCCAATCTGTTCTCTCCTATGTCCTCCCCCATCGCCCCTCTGACTTTCCGGTAGGGCAAGATGGATCTCCTTACCCCAGTGCCTGTATATCTTAATTCCAGTAGCATATAATTAATAATTATATATATATATATATATATACACACACACACATATATATATATACATATATATATATGTATATGTATGACATTTGATTATAGAATTTTAAATTCTAGATTCTTTCCCATCCTCCCTCATCACCTACCCCCACTGGAAGGACAAGCAATTCAATACAGGCTGTACATGTGTAGTTACACAGAACATCTCCACAATGGATA